>VYYJ01003441.1:0-16625 GCA_021029165.1 Cyphoderus albinus | reverse complement strand
GAAAAATAAAGAAAACCAAAGCAACTGTATATAAACAAACCCTTGCTTTGCTTGCTTTAGTAGAAAGGGACTGTCCATAATTTACGACATCGCTAGGGTGTGTGGTCCATTGACCCAAATGACATCCCAGTTACCAAAGTTACATTACGGGAAATACATTGTTGGATATGGAAGGTGGGTGGTTGGGCAGGTGAAGAAACAATTTTCGGATGACGTAATATATGAACAACCTCGATCGACACTCACTCTTTCTTTACTAGTCTGTTATATAGAAGATAGCAGTTTGTTTATTTAATGTTTACAGTTGACCTACGGTGAATTAAAGGCTTTCGTGATTTTTAAAGACGAGCCTCACACTACAAATTCATTAACAATTACCACCTCTTACTTAGTAATTAATAAACTGGAATCCAGTTACTGGATTATGGATTTGTTTGTTGCTAGCCCAGAAGAGGTAAATTCAATTTCTGTGTATATTATTAGTTGAATTGAACGGCAGGTGTGGGTGTGGGAGAGTGGATTCACTAGACAGGATTTTTAATGAATTGTTTATATTCAATATTGGAAAAGGGTTTTTAAATTAACAGTAAAATTCTTGATTTAAAGGTGGAGATGGAGGAACGTAATTATGCGAAAGGTAACAATGTTGACTCCTTTAAATGGAGTGACGCAGCTGTTAAATCTCTGCGGAAGCAGCCGTGTATAAACGACAATGTAGACGCTATTCCAGAAGGCCTAAACGACACTTTAAAGGTGGCTATTCTTAACAGCGATCGACTGAACAGGTTAAGGTAAAGACAAGAATGAATATCAAAACGAACTGTAAATTGCAAGTTGTTTTTTAAATGAAATATTTATAATTAATTTATCATATCATGTTCATTTTCTGTTTTGGATAGAGGAAAACCAAAAAGTCAAATCGTGGCACTGCCAGAGGCATCGGACGTAACCCTTCAATTTTATTGTCCCGGGTGCAAAGAAATCCCATTTCCTTGGGAAACTAGAAAGAAAATGAGTAAAACTGACAGAACTGGTGCACCAAGACAGACATTTCTTTGTGAAAATGGCCATGTGATTTGTCGTAGCTGTTACGAAGACTTCTTCTGCTGCATTTATTCCTTATCCGATTATATGTATATGTTCCAAGGCAACATTTCTGAGACGTCTGCTGCGCCCCATTTCCAGCGTGTTTACGGGAGTATGGGTACTTGGGGTCAACTCTATTTTTGCAATTCTTCTATCATCGAAACGGAGTGCCACTTTTTAAGCTCAATGATTAAGGCAACCGAGTTTAGTTGTAGGTATTTCTATAATTGGTGTGATTATCGGGGTTGTGGCAACGAGCTTTTTAAGCACGAGAAAAAATGTCGGCTGACAGTAAAAGTTTCACTGTGAAACGTGCATGCGCTCCTGACTGAACCAGGGTTATCATTAATAATATATTATTATCACTCTCTTTGCAACATTTAATAGGTTGTGATATTTTCTTATACCTAACGGTTCAAGGTTTATCAAACTGTTCATGCCTCTTCAGAATCTTCTTTTCAAGAGATGAAGCTTATACAATCATGTTCCTAAGGAAGTTCCTTGTTAACCAGTATATTATCATAGTTATAAATATACGTTATAAGAAATAAAAATTACGTATATATTTTTATGAACACTGTAATAGTGTAGCACTCACCGACGCCGACGTCGCCAACACCCATAAAATACAACTTGTTTCTTTATCATACCTTACCAAATGATAAAGCCTGGAAAATGATATGCATAATCTTATTCACGATAAATGTCTTTGCATACGAGACATGCCAAATAGTACTTTACAAAGAGTCGTCGCCCGACTTTAATCTTTATCTTTATAACTGTGTGCGACAACATTCAACTTTAGAACACATCGAAAAGTTTCTCTTTCTTGTCTCTATCCCGCGTGGATAAACTGGATTAGGACAAAGTAAACGAGTCTTTAAATCATGCACATTATGCAATGCATACAAAAGCTGTAAAAGTGTGGCTAACAAAATATGACTTTGTTTGAGCAATAAGAAACATTCTGCGATTGCAATTGGATTTGCTGATATGAAAGTGACAACGACGAACTTCATTTACATTATTCATTTACATTAAAAGCATGCATTATGTCATCATGTCATCAAGATGAATGGAGCTGAAAGGTAAAAAACAATGTGCGTGTTAACATTTTAGCATTCTGCTTTTGGAAGAGAATAAAAATATTTACATAGCATGGCATTGGCTAAGTAAGTTTTATTCCCTGGATACAACAAGGAGTAAATAGGTACAATATTCGTTCGTAGCAAATCATTTTTGGCAGTTTTCCCTGTTTCTGCTATATGACTGCTGACAAAGCTCAAACTGATGATTTTACTTGTAGCAGAAAAACATGGTAAATTTCCAACTTGGATCACACCATACCGCACTAACCCCATCACAAAGCCGAATTACCACACAGTTCTCCCAATACAGCAACTGGTAATCCCACTCCATTCTCCACTGGAACAGGTTTTATATTTGCCTAAATACATTAGTAGCCAGCAGAAAACTGTTCTCGGTTGGTTGTCGACTAGTGCCGATTGCTGATGAGCAGAAAATCTCCAGTGTCTTGCGGACATGCAACATTGCCGGTTTGCTTAATTCTCCTCCAGTCCCAGAAACTGATTCTGTCCTAATATTTACTCGAACATTCCAAACAGTACTTTATTAGAAACAAAGGTAAAGTGTGGTCTCTTGCACTAACAGTTTCAAAAAGCTACTAACTAATAACATTCAGAGACATTAAATTGTGGTTATCTCAACGTATTTAGGACTGACAATGCCTCCAACAGGTCCAGGCTACTGTTCTCCAGAGGGAGCTCTTCATGGGCCGAGAGAGCAAATTTTGTACGTCACTTGCATTGCTGGAGAGGAGATGAAGCCGGATTATGTGGCTGTTGTTGATGTGAACCCGGAGAGCCCAACATTTTGCCAAGTAATTTTCATCGCTTTCTTCCAGTAAAATTTCTTTGTTTAAATTTTGATACGATTTTTTAAAAATCAATTAATATATATATAGGTAGTTAGCCGACTGCTGTTGCCGGTGCAATCACCAAAGGATGAGCTTCACCACTTTGGGTGGAACGCGTGCAGTAGCTGTCACCATGATGCGTCTGCAAAGCGTGACAAACTGATTTTCCCGTGCTTGAACAGTGACCGGATCTACATTGTGGATGTTTCTGATCAACAGAATCCGAAACTGTACAAAACGATTGAACCAGAAGAAATGCACAAGCACGGCTTGGGTGCTCCACATACCACGCATTGCTTAGCCAACGGTGATGTCATGATTTCTACCATGGGCAATGGGCCCGAACAAAATGCGAAAGGCAATTTCTTCATTTTGGATGGCAACAAAGATTTTCAGGTGAAAGGTGCGTATGGTGATGGTTTGGTTAATTAATGAACATTTTTATTGCAATTTTTTTTTGCAGTGATTGACATTGTTTTTGATAATAGGTGCGTGGTCTGGTGAGTCATCTCAAATTTGGCTATGATTTCTGGTACCAACCTGCATTTGACGTGATGATTTCCACCCAGTGGGGAGCTCCAAAGGCATTCCGGAAAGGATTCAGCTTGGATGATGTTGGAAATGGTAAGTGTAATAGGAGCAATTTAATTGTTTGCATAAATGTAAGTATTTTTATTTCAAACAAAAATTTTCTATGGTCAAACTTAGGTTTATATGGGAGCGATATCAGCATTTGGAGTTGGAAGGACAAGAAAATTACCCAAAATATTGAGCTTGGCCCCGAAGGCATTACCCCTTTGGAAGTGAGATTTATGCATAATCCTAATAAGCCACACGCTTACGTTGGTTGTGCTGTCGCCTCGACTGTATTCCATATCCACAAAGATGGTGATAAATGGGCAGCAGCTAAAGTGATCACCGTGCCACCCAAGAAGGTGGAGAATTGGCACATGGGTCTTTCAGATATGCCAGGTACTTAATGCCAAACGTTTTAAATAGCATTCCAGATTTCCCTTAAAATAATTTTTAATTGAAAGCGAATTTGAAATTGTAGGTGTGATCACGGACATAATTATTTCCATGGATGATAAATACATCTATTTTAGCAACTGGGTTCATGGAGACATTCGTCAGTATGATATTACGGACCCGTTTGCGCCCAAATTGACTGGCCAAGTTTGGGTCGCTGGTTCGATCACGAAAAATGGTCCTGTGAAAGTGCTCTCGGATTCCGAATTGAAGGTATATTACCGGGAAAGTAAATTATTAAGGAGCTTGTCATTTATTAAGGAGCATTCATTAATTAGTAATATGCTATATAATTTTATTCTAGGAGCAACCTGATGTCCTTGTGGTCAAGGGCAGGAAAGTCGACGGTGGACCTCAAATGCTTCAGCTTAGTTTGGATGGGAAGCGTCTCTACGTGACAACATCTTTGTTCTATCCTTGGGACAAACAATTTTATGGAGAAATGGTCAAGTAAGTTTGGTTGGATCGAGTTGATTCACGTTTTCCGGCAAATGCTACCGAATTCTTAAATCTTAATACGAATAAAAATTATTATATCCACAGGTCAGGAGCTTGTATGCTTCAAATTGACGTTGACACTGTCAATGGAGGAATGAAAATAAATCCAAACTTTCTGATTGACTTTGGAAAGGAGCCCGATGGTCCAGTATTGGCTCATGAGATGCGCTATCCCGGTGGAGATTGCACTTCTGATATTTTCCTCTCAAAGTGCCATTAAAACATTTATTCAGTTTCGTAGATGAAAGTAAAAATCATGTATTAAGAATCATATCATTACAGTAAAAACTGTTTTTTATTGTTTGTAATGTGAATCATTGAATTATTACTTATTACATTACTAAATTGCAGAAATGGTATTACAGTTAAATGTATAATAAGATTAAAAATTGAAACAATCAAAGTCAAACAAAACGCTAAAATGTGCACTCCCTTTATTCACCTCACCTCATTCCTAAAGCCAAATTTTATATAACTTACCTCCACGTCAAGAGCAGAAAACCCCCCAACAAATAAAATAAACGGAGCGCCATCACATTTAATTTATCAGACTCACATAAAAATAAATTGCAAAATTAAAAATGAAAAGAGCGTCTATTCGACCGACCGTGAAGATTTGATCCCGATCGGATTTGTACAACAACAACAATAATTATATTAACACATTATCTATTTCAACAAGATCAAAATTTTCCAGTGTCTACTGAGCAGCCTTATCGTTAAGTTTCATAATTCATTGTCCTAAAATACAAGGTTCTAATATTAAAAAGTGACATGCATCTTTATGGAAATTGGTCCACAGCTCAACTATACTGACACAATGTTACTCGGGACTTATTTTAAAGATTAAGATCTCAATTAGACATGTTTTAGTAACCACTCCTCTACTTTGCTGGCGTGATCACTTCTCCAGTGAATGTTGTTATTGATGTGTTCAATTGCATATTTTCTGGAATTAGTTCCTGCCCCTCCATCCGGGAATCTTGAAAACAAGTCGAATACCTAGAATCGCAAATAAAGAGCATTAATTTCCTTTCTTAATTCCTATGGTCATTTCACTCTCCAAATCTGTAATAAATATAAATAAATTACTTCTTGTAATTCTTCTAGGGTGGAGAAATCTGATGTAACGTCCTGAATAACACGCCCAAAGTATCTATTGTCAGTTCCAAACCTCTCCGCCAGCTTTTCATACCCCTTCCTAAAATCATCATGAAAAAAATAATTTGTAAGTAAACCAACAATGGTGAGCAATGTACTAAAAGTAACAAACTTTTACCTGTAGAAATCCCAGACAATTTTACTACCCATTGGGTTTTGCGAGATGTACTTTATTACTCCGAAATAATCCTGTCTTCGAACATTCTTTTCATCTTGGGCAAGCTCTAACAATCTAAACACAGTATTTGTATAATTATACAGAAACGTCTTGCCAAGTAGTGCCAAAACTACATTATAAAAATGTACGCTTAATTGTATCCAGGATATACCTTTTAATTAAATCTGTTGACTGAACACTGGCAAGAGCTCGTAAAAGTCTGACTCTCTCCTGGGGATCTTGCTCATTAATGTATCTATCCCAAACTTTCTGCCAAGTTTTTCCGTCCGCTGTGTACATGCCTACAAAATAACGCAAAGTAATTATAAATAATTAATATTTCAAGGCTTTTGTAAAAACGATTTTAAGTAAAAGCTTCTGCATACCCCATTTATAAATCACATCACGCAAACTTCCTGGAACTTTTCCTGGACTCTGTATACCCAGGTTCATCAAAGTAGCCGCAGAATCTCGGCATTTTGCCACTTCGAATTCACAAGCAAGGGCTATTATCTTCGGCTTGATCATTCTTTGGAAATGTTTAATAATTTAGTATTCAGCATATTATCCCTTGGAAATAAGATGTTTTTTAAAGCTATAGTCTAATGAAAGATTTTCTCTCACCTCTTCATAATGTCCTCCTCCTCAACGTCTTTCCACTCCAAACTTCTATAGGACTTTGCGAGTAATTTTTGCATATATTTCTACAAGATTAAAAAATGAAAGTTAAATATAGTAGGGCGGCACTTAAAGGTTAATCTAACCTAACCTTAAAATCATTCAACTCTCTCAACAGTAGCAGATTATTTACATAGCGATACCTGGAAGCCAACGTAGACAGGTGGATTTGCTTTTCGAAGGAGCCTTGCAATTTTCCTGAGGTGTCCATCCACACAATCCCAAAGAAGGAACTCGAGTTCACCTTCCAAAACTTGTGCAAATTCCAGAGCAACCCCAAAATCGCTGTAGTTTCCGTTTGCCAACGCGAACAGATCTCTTGACAGACCACATTTGTCAGGAATTGTCCAGTGCTTTAGAAAGTCGCTCTTAATGTTTCGAACCATTGTGTCATTGTACTTGACACGGTACAATCCAGCATATCCTGGATTCACCTTGTACCACGTGTAGTTTTCAGAGACCTCGATAACGACTGCAAATGAAAAATTATCACTCAAACACAAGTTAAAAATCGGAAGCACTTTTTGTTCAACTTGACTAAATACTTTGTCTGGTTTGATGGTGCATCCAGTACAGCTTGGTGAACTGTGGTCCCTCCTCATTTCCAAACTCAATTTTCACCGGAAGTTCCCATGAGTAGTTATAAGGGGAAGGCATACTATCATTGATCAAGGGAGCCTGGGTGCCATCAGGATACTTAATTTGGTGCTGTGGGCTTTCATGGAAGCGTTGTTGAGTAAGACGTATCGCATTTCCCATGGTGTTTATAGTCACCAAAGGATAGCCCATTTGCTTTGTCCATGTTGACATGACTAAATCTATGTTCACGCTATTGTTCACTTCATGCTGGAGGCTAGTCCACAGATCCGCCGTGACAGCATTTTTGAAGCTAAACTTTTTCAGGAACTTTTCCACACCATTTCGGAATAAATCAGCTCCCATAAAATCTTCCAGCATTCTGATTATTGTCGCCCCTTTGCTGTATGAGATTGTATCGAAAAGTTCAGTTATCTGATTTGGGTGAGCGACAGCTTGCACAATGGGATGAGAGCTCTTTCGAGCGTCCAGTCTCAAGGTGTCGGCAAAATCATCAGCAAGAAACTGCCAGTTAATTTTCCACTCGGGATGCACGCGATCAACTCCTTTGTACTCCATGTAACTGGCGAACCCTTCATTGAGCCACAGGTCGTTCCACCATTTCAGTGTTACCTACGTAATTCATGAAAAGTTACCAAAATCAATTAATGAACCTCAGTTATTTTTGTTTACTTTGTATAATCTCAAGCAAGGCCAATTAGCACAAACCAGATTTCCAAACCTGTAAATAAATAATGATCAAATCAAATCCACATTAGCAAATTGTTAGTAACAATTAACTGATGAGTTGATATTAATTTATTCATTTAACTAGCAACTGTACCACATATGAGCGATCTCATGACTGATAACAGCCGCAACTCGTTTCTTGTTATAGGCTGAAGAAACACCGGGTGTGTAAATTAAGTTACTCTCACGGAATGAAATCATACCCCTAATCAAATGAAACAGACCAAGCATAAAACAACATTTTATATCAAACAGTGCAAATCTGGAAAAAATAATAAAAAATGCAAATTATACCAATGTTCCATAGCTCCACTAATAAATTCAGGGATGCCGATGATATCTTTAAAAAATAGGCATTGTTATGTGACTTTTATCCAGTTTGCATTTTCGTTTCATTTCTAATATTTTTAAATCATGCGCTATACCAAGCTTGGGTAGAGGGTAATCAGTTTTGAAATACTCCTCGAAAAAATCCACAATTTTTGGAGCAATTTTAGCAGCATAGTCTACACTCGGAACCTGATCGTGATGTGAAAGCACGATAATCCCAATTAATTAAATTACATGCTTCAGTATTTATGAGACGCCATTCGAAAGATTAGAATCATTTTGTTTACCAAGGATTTTGTAGCATAAACCCTAACGGGTAAACCTCGACTCGTAGTTCCAGTCTTGTACTCAAAATCTCCAATGGCAAAAGCAACCAAGTAAGTGACCATTGGAACCGACTTTTCGAAAAAGACGGTTGTGTAGCCAGGCTCCGGAGTGTTCAGCTCCTCACTCTGTAACATTTTTTATTTGGAGAAAATGACCAAATATGGTTAGAATATAGGTATTAAAACAGATAACTAGTGCTACTCTAGTATCATATTATCGTCATAATTACGGAGAAGTTACTAACGTAAATTGGCATGTTGCTGATACAGGTAAGATTTCTAGGTCTGACAACCCGAAGAGCGAACGTAGATTTCAATCCAGGCTCATCGAAGCATGGGAAAGCTCTGCGCGCATAAGTCGGCTGAAACTTCGTGCTCACAACGTAGCTTTAATGACGAAATTAAAAGAATAATTAGGAAGATAAATATAATTGCTGGAACATGTATATGGTGGCGTGGATACAGGGAGAGTTGGAAAAGTGTTATTAAGTATACTACCGTGTAGCATAATATCATAATCATATTATTAAATATGAAGCATTTTTAAGTATGTCTGGAAGCTGGGGCATTAAGAAATTTTTTCCTTGTGAGTGAGTGAATGATGATGATAACTGGCACTTACCGAGTTTCATTGGAAGCACGATCAAAGTATGAAGATCTGTAAATGCCCACAATTTTTTTCGTCATGTCACCTTGAAACTTTATTTCCAAGATGTACCGTCCACTTTTAAACATTTCGTTGCTTGTGGTGTGATCAATCACCCAAAACTCGTTTTCTCCATAGTGAAATGCCTTGTAAAAGTAAATTAAAAAGCAATCAACAACGCTGTATCTTGTAATGAACACGATTTGGTTTTTTGGCTTCAAGTAATTAAATGGGCACATAAATGTAATGGTTAAAATGGAATTCTCCTGTTTTGTTACATACTGTGATGTTGTGTGGGATGCTACCGTTTCCAGTGATGCTCGTGTTCAAAATGTCCAGGTCTTTAATATGTAGCCTAATGTGCTCAACATCCTTTGTTATATTGAGTGTGATTTTCACTCGTCTATTTATAAAACAGGAAAGGAATAATTGATTCCGATATTATGTAGACAGCTTGTGGGAAAACTTTGGACAAGTTGACTGACCCAGTCAGACAGAATCAGTCTTTCAAGTCATTACTTATTTATATCAGATTTCCATCATGTCTTGTCTTACCCTTGGAAAAGACCGGTTTTGAAATCTGGATTAAGATGAATTTCATAATGGAGTGGTATAACAGCAGGATCTAAACGAAGGGAGCATTTCCAACCGGGTCCGTGACATCTGCACAGTACACACAGTTGATAATTAGTCATGTTCACTTCATTTTATGGCTTTGTAGACTGGCTGGTGTACACTTTGATGAAGTGAAATGAACTTACATACATTTTAATAATATATGTGCATTCATAAAAATAAAAGAAAAACCCTCCCCACTCCTCAACCTCAACCTGTTTCAAAATCCTGCCTTGCATTCTACTATAGCACAGCAGTCCCAATACGCCGAATTTCACTGACTGATAAACGATAATGATAACAGGCGAACACAAAGCGTCCATATTTCATATACCACAAAACAAAGATATTTTTCTTCTTACCCTTTAATATGTCCATTGTTGGTATCTTCAATCTCCATGCTGTGCTCTTCCGCGCGATGATCACCCTTCTCAGTCTTTTTATGGTCATTGTGCGCTATGATTCCCCAGGCAATCATGCCCGCAATGATTCCAAGGAATGCAACGAGCAAAAGCCCGTTTAAAACTTTCCTCACCAACGTCATTTTCCCCCTTCTGACTTCCAAGAACTATTTTGCGATTTTACACTCCGCTGCTTCTGCTTAATTTTATCTTCGGCTCCAATCACTCAAGCGAAAAAATTCGACGAGTCGAAGTAAGAAAAAACCAGTAACAAGACGCTTACTTTACTTTGTCTCTGTGCAAAAAGATGTGATTTGCAAGGCTGATTTCCCCTTTCTTCTTCTCTGCTCGAAGATCGCCAGAAAAACTCGTGCGACTGCGAGGACAACGGAACGGACACTGTGAAAGAAAATTGCAATTCAACTTCAACTCCTGCACTGACAAAAAATCTATTAAAGTGTTTCACTAGCACACTACAATTTAATTGTTATGCACTGTGTATTGGAGTTTCATGACTTTCGCACTATGCTGCCAAGATGAAACCACTTTGTCGGTCGTAACTCGTAAACAATCCTCATTTTATTCGAAGACATAATAAAAATAAAACAGATAATGCATAGCAATACGTACAGTTATTCATATGTATTTCTTAGAATTTTTTTTACGATTTATCTGTATCGTATCTGCTCTGTCTCCTCAGATGGAGGCGGCGAAAAAAAACGAACGAACGTTGTTACTTACGCTGAAGTTACGATACGAACGAGCCGATCGATGCTATGCGACGCGATGATGAAAGAAAAAAAATCGCAACGATCTATTGTCTATTGACACTAACACTGACTACTTTCGCTGTCACAATTGAAACTTGCATCTTGCATTTCAAAAGTCAAAAGTAAAGTGGTGGTGGTGGAAAGGGTTGATTCGCTTGGCAATAATCACGGCAACAAACACCAAGGCGACGAGAATCAAGGGGATGATTACCGAGTGCACGGTGCTGATGACTGACGCTAAGTTAAGTTTCATCTGCCTCTCTCACTTACTCACTCTCTGCATTTCTCTCGCTCGTTTTTTTTCAGACTCGTTGATGATAGTCGTCGTATTATGAAACTGCACACGCCGATGTCAGTCGGTGAATGCAGGAAGCGAGGGCTCATGCAGTCCTATTAGTATCTTTGAACAAGTTGGTTAAATAAAACAATGAATTTACATTACGTACTTCATAATTTTCCTATTTACTTAATAGAGGCAAGCCAAGTGAGCAGCAGCTATGTGAGAGTGACGATTATAACTAAAGTAGACATGTATCATCGCATCGTCCTCCTCCTAGGGATTTCAATAAAAGACTTAAATGCTAGAGCTAACTAAAATGTAGGCACAATCCATCTTTTCTCGCTCTCAGTTAGTTACTCATTAAAGGACGGTCAGCCATAACTCAATAAAGTGTAAAACAAAATGAAATATAAAAAAGCGATGAAGAAAGAGCAGGGAGTGACATGACACTCTCATATCGTAAAACTGAATTTTAATATTTAGCCTGCCACTGCAAATATTTTTTCTAGGAGAGGTTTTGCTTTAACCAACAAACTGAGCGTGGAGTTAACATTTCCCAACTTTTCTGGTACGTATAATTAAACGATTTTGAATTGGAGCCCTCGCGACTGCAATTTGATTTTGATTTTTTACCAAATTATATTACTCTGTTTATTTCGTTTTGCTCAACTTCTCGCAAGTAATAACAACTTTTAAATCGCATCTGATAAAATGCCTCTCTCGGTTGCTACAATCTTAATTTTGCACTGAGGTGAGATGAGGCAGATAAAGATAATGCTTGATATGTATGCACGGCCAGCAAGCCATTTTTTAAAAAAAGGTGGTCGCAAGAACCTATTTTACCTGTGATGTTGAAATAGTACCATCTCATCCGCCCCTGCTAACTTCACTTAAGCTTAACATGAGTATTATGTAGTTTTTTGAAAAAATACCTGCAACTTTTCCTTAGTGAACGATCATTGTCGTAACGTAACTATTTTATTAGCATAGTGATATGATATAATGGTATGGCAAGTGGAAGGAAAGAGGATGAGCGAAATGGAAACTACCTACTTACCACATCACATACCTAAAAATCTAAAAGTAACATTGAAAGTGTACTGTTTTAGTTTATAAATGCAATCATAAAAAGTTGGCGTTGCCAACTTACTACCATTCTGTAAAATAAACATTAATTCGGTAGTTAAGTAATCTCCTAAGTCACTGCATGGCAACAATAAAAATCGTAATGCAAATGGCAACTTTTTAAAAGATATGTTTGTAAAAAAGTTGATGAAAACAATACGATGAATAATTTTACATATTTCTTTAAAGATTTGTCTACACGCCTGTATTTATGTACGTTTATTATTTCTTTTTATAATTTGTAGCTGCCTGGGAAAATACCTTTTTAAATGAGACCATTGTGATTATAGACAGAAATGGATGGATGGAAGGTGAACTGGAATTGAATTGATGCACGCACAACTCATGCTCATCTTTCTTGACTTAGGGAGGAAAGACCAGAAACAACTCATTTTTCAAACATCACTATCATGACTCAAGTAATAAATCTTTGTTGGGAAATTATTATACTGCTCATGTATATTTTTGTAGTATGTAAAACAAATTTTGGAATTTCTAATATAAGCAAGTAAACATTTGTTTTATACTACGTAGTGTTTGCAATAAATACATATTGCATACAAAGCAGGTATGTGTTGCTTGACCAATCAATAGAATGTGTTGTGAAAACAAAAGGGAAACAGAGATTCATTCGTAGAAAGTCATTCAGTCGTGAGAGTTGATTGTTATCCATGTTTGTTCATGCTCATAACACAAATGAGTTGATTTAATGTGATACGTTCTTTAATACGAATTAAATGCGAGCTGCTGGCCATCAAACAAATCATAGAAAATATACCAAAAATATGCATGTTTTGCATAACTGTTTTCTGATACAGCAACAAATCAATGATGGAATTTGCTGGGGAAAAAATAAACCAATTATGTACATGTTTCTTCAGCTTTAATTGTGCCCAGTTTTGCATGATCAAGTTAAGGCAACGAGTGTTACAGTGAAAAGCCAGACTTATTTAAAATGCAGGAGCGAAGTTAGAGAGAGATTAGATATGACCAAGAGTTCGTTCAAATTAAATACATATTTTTTCATGTTTTTAAGCTCCAAAAATTACAAATGGTAGTGGAAAATATTTTATGTAAATGCTATATTAGTAAACTAGACCTGAGATGATCAGTCTATACAGACAGACCGATCTTTCTTTTCATGACATGACTACCAGAATATGATTTATTTTCCGGTCCGACATGTTTCTAACAGGAGTTCGATTTTGAGTTGTTTCGGTCGCATGTCAAGGTCAAATCTAACACCTTAACATGAATTGTGTTAAGGTGTGCCACAATGAGTTGTTAGTTTGTTAGGTATTTGAGCCAAGACTGCCAAGAGTGAATCTGCTAGAGAGTAAAAAATGCACTTGTGAATTCAGTCTGTGTTTTTTTGGGTGGGTGCATCGCATTCGCATTGTCATAAAAAATTTTAGGGGTGAATGAGCCTCTGGTATTGACTACTGATGTCGGGATATATCAACATCGTATCATAAAATCATTATTCATATTACAATATTACAAACATGAGGCAAGTCTGCATGTCATCCACCATTCATTCAATACAACGGAGTATCTACTCGAATTGTGCAATAAATAATAAATACTTATTTGAAAAAGAGGCCTGTTTCGTAAAACATCGTTGCTAGCTTTTATCACTAGTCACTAACTAACTAGGAATACTAAATTTAAATTTAAATTCTGATAGCGGACGCATTGTTTGACGAGTGGAGTTTAATCGCTAGATTCAATCACTGCCACTCAAGCCCCGACTTATTGTTTAAATATGTAATCAGCACAGTTGAAAAATTAAGGCCGCATTGAATTACACACCCAAATAGAACTTGGAGGAGTTAAAACAAAGACCTCTGACTTAACGGTTTTACTTTTACTGCTATTTTTTCGTCTGGTGTAAAATCCACTGTGAATTACCAAACATTTTAACATGGCATTCTTAAAATGGTCAAGTTTCCTTGCCTTATAAACGGTATATAAGCACCTATCATATTAAAAAATCAACCCTTAAGCGTCCTTAGAATTGCTCATAAAAGTCATGGAAAAATGTGCTTGTTGAAAAAAACAAAAATTGGACAAGATGATGATTATTATGACTATGAATGACTTTCATCGCAGCAGCCGAAATACTACTTACTACAAATTACAAAGCAGCAACATTTTTAAAGAGAAGTTGAAGAAATTAAAGATTTCGTCCTTCGCTCTCTTACGTTATGTAATGTATTACTGTATATTGCCAATTGCCACAAATCATCAATTCATGCAAAAGGCACACCACAGTGTTTTGCATTAGCTTGCACAATGCTTTTCATGGACGAAAACCAAGGCAAATCCACTCCGTTAGTTAATGGCCGCCAGTCCGTCAGTCAATTTGAAGCACATATGCTAATAAGATCAAGTTAAGTGATAGTACTCTGAAAATTTAAACATCCTGAATAGTTAATGACACGGTCTGTTGAGTCTGTTGCTGGAAATATTTTTGGCATCGCCTCAGTCATTGAATGAGAATGGGAGAGGATGAAACAGCGATGATAAACATTTTTAAAAATATTATTAACAAGTACAATCTTAACAACAAGTAACTAATCTTAACAAGTTGCGGTAGGTACCTTTTTATGGAAGCAGAAAGGAAAAACGAAAGGAAAGTGTGAGTGAATACTTACGTACCTTTATTGTTTTGTGGAGGGCTGATAATTTGATGACCAAAAAATCGAAAGGGGGAGAAACGATGCGGCACACAAAGCTCTGCTCACAAGCATGCAGCTTCACCAACAACCACCAAACTTACACTGACGCAATAAAAGTAACAACGCTCAACAAAGTAACGAAGCGAAAGTAAAACAGGTCGCAGTCGTTATCCTGGAATTTTATTACCCGTAAAAGTGGAACAAATTCGAAACGAATCGTTTGTTACGCAGTAATATTTACAAAACTGTTTATGCACATATATAAGATGCTGTAAGAAATGTTAACATACCTAATGTCTAATATCCGTAAATCAAAACTAACCAAAAAATAATATCGCAGCCAAGAAAATAATCACCGCCCACCGGCGGTTTGGTCTTGGTCAATCTAATCTATCAACACTCACTGAATCAACAATGGGAATCAAGTAAGGTAACAATCGGCAAAAGAAACCTAAATTCTGAATGAGCGTGCGAGGAGGGGAAAATCACACCGGCGCTGTTCAACAAGGAATGACAAAAAGAAACACAAAAGTCGACGCTATAGTTCTTGACAAACAAGGCGATTTTTATGCCTCAAGTGGGGAAACCAGAGAAGAATCTAATCTAAGTAGTCTAGTTACCTCCATTCTTCTCATCGCAAAAAAATGAACTTCATATTTTCACATCACTTTTTTGCTGCTGTTTACAAACAATGGTGGATAATGTGGATTTGGATCAGTTTGACCTCAGTAGGAATCGAGTAACTAACTCGTCTCATGTGACGTCGGCAATCACTGCTCTACAAACAAACTAAAATGCACAACTGGAGAGAAGTTGCAACTAACGAAGGCTTTACCAAAAAGTTAAAGAAGTTGTGTATCATAATCATATTCATCAATGAGATAATATGCGTAAAGCAAATCCACATTAACTGAAGGAATTGAAAAGTATTATCATCTCATCATTTTTCATACTTTAACTCTAGTAACTAGTACGAGTGCTGCAATATATAAATAATATTAGTTATACATCAGTGAATCTTTGTATCGCAATAACAGTTATGATTTTTTATCTATCAAAAGTGCTACGTTAATATACATATAGTGCCCTAACTAACCTTAAAGCTATACATGCTATTCACTTACGAGGTAACGGTTTCAACCTATTCTCTTGGATTGAGCTCATACTTTCAGAAATTAATCATCTAGTTGATATAACACTTCAGGAATAATCTTAGGTTGCAATGGTCACAGGTTTGCAAAAAAATCATACAACATGATTTTTCAAATGCAAAATCGAAAAATCCTTATGGCATTTAACATGGGAGAAAGAAAGTAAACAAAGGGTCCCCCCTTCTCACACTTTCAAAAAAATACAATTTTCACCGGAAGTAATATTTTCACGTAAAAAGTACGGGATAATGTACAAAAGTTAGTGAAACTAAACAATAATACTTAAATCATGAAAATTGCTTGAATTTGTATCTGTGTTTACTCTTTCTCCCGTTAAATGCCATAAGGATTGTACCTGAAAAATAATGTCTTTATGAATTTTTAGTAAACCTGTGACCATTGCAACCTAAGATTATTCCTGAAGTGTTA
>VYYJ01003440.1:0-16634 GCA_021029165.1 Cyphoderus albinus | reverse complement strand
TCTGAAGCAGTATGGAAATCCAAATCTGAGTCCCTTACAATTACAATACATGCCATTACCAATTTCGGGTTATTACCAGGAACCAGAACCAACCGATAATAACCCTTACATTGGAGATGTGCCTGATGAAGAGCTCCTGGCACAGGCTGGGATTCCCTTGGCGGTTGATGGTGGCTCAGGTGGAGGCTATTAAAAATTTTGAATTCCTTGAAGTGATCCAGTTTGATTAAATGTTTCATTGAACTCATCGTAAAAAATAAATTCAAACCGAACAACAATTTAGCGATATTATTTAGTTTATTTTTGTCTTAACCTAAATTAATTTGCATAAAATGTGTCCACGCATAAAGGGAAATTAACCTATTTAATTTTCCATGCTAGGATTTGCTTATGCATTATTTTATGAAATAAATCAGCAAATTGAAAAGAATGAAAGGAAATAAAAATGAGATTGTTTCAACTTGTAGGAGCTCATTTCTTTGAGACTCATTGTTGATTCATAGCGTCAATCTTAATTTGTCGATTTACTTCAATGTTGAAGATGAAATTTCCTGGGGTTGTGGTTATCATCGCCACGTTTTCCGTAGTTTACGGTCGATATCATGTAAACAATTTATACTTACTAAGTAAACTCGTACATTTACATATTTACCATTTTTTTCTTAAATCAAAATTTTATTAAACTAATTTTCAGGCGCCGGCGCCATTGCCTGTACCAAGTCATAATATGGCGAAAAGAAACTTAAACATGGACATACTGCCTGGAACTGGACCTTTCTTCCCAGAAGAAGTTGGAGCTGGGCTTGGAGGGGGAGCGGCAATCTACGGCTTCAACGAGTTCCACCTTAACCCTTATCAGCCCCAGCCTGAGGCAATAAAAGCAAAACCGGAAACAGAAGCATCTTATCAATCCCCTGTCGAGCTGCCGACGGAGATTCATTACTATGTGGAGCAGTTGGACATAATTCCACGACCACGGCTGCCACCTCCACCTCAGCAAAATATGGATGGGTTATCTTCGGCGGGACTGGGACTTCACTCGATTGACTCAAAAGATGAGTTCATGTTCCTTGCTCCAGGAGCTGGAACTGGAGCAGGAGTAGAAACAGGAAAAACGCCATCAGCTACTAAAGATCCCCTCACATTCCTCTCGCCTTACGATCTTTTTGATTACGATTTTATCGATTTCTAAACAAAATATATTTTTTAAATGTGAAAGCCAAGCTTTTATTCAGTTTTTGTCGGCGTTTTCCTTGTTAAATTATTTGCTAACAAGTGTCAATAAATGAAAAATAAAAAAAAACAAGACCCACAAAATGTGACTGACAAGTGGAATAAAACAGATTTTTAGTTGACGGTGACACATTTTTTCATTTCTAGATTGAACCAGCTTCATAAAACTGCTTTAAAAAAATAAGCTGTGTTGTGACGAATTGACGCATACCTACATTATTTTTTTGACTGACTAGACTCAATTAAAAATTAGGTTACCTAATTAGAACCTGTCAGAAATATAAAAGTGTCAGTCAAAGAAAAAAATGAAGATCCCAGAAATTGTCACAATTGTTTTGTTCTTTATAAAAAATTGGGTTGCACTTGCAGAAGCAGCTACGGTAGGGTTGGAAAAATATTTTGTTTTTGTATTTATAAAAATTGTGTTAGATTTTTTTAAACTAATTAAGTCTATTTAAATATTTATTTAAATATTTACTTTATTTTTATTTTCCGCATCAAGTTGTCTCGATACCCAGGTCATGGTCATGGCTTCTTGAAATTGACCGATTTACGGAAGAGGAGTCCCACCGGACGTTATCTGGACGAATACAGAGGAAATGTGGATTTCGAACCAGACATCCTCGAAACAGTTTATCCTCCATGGATCGCCCTTTACGCGGTGGAGATTGACGAATTTTATTTTTACGACCAGGATGACGACTACTATGAAAAATAAAATTGAAATTAAATATTCAGGAAGTAAATTGGCTTACTCTTAACTTACAAAGTTTAGTTTAACTTGGTTTAATACTTAAACATCTCTGTCATTTAATAAAGTATAGTTTATTACAACACATTTTTATCAACTGAAACCTACGGCTCTTAGATTAAAACCTTGAGACTTAACAATAACAATCATAAATGACTTCCACGTATCCCATTGAATCATTAACTAATAACAATCATAAAGTTTTCAACGGTCATTACAATATCATATCTCTCGTATGTATCATCATTGATTGCATTAAACGAAGGATTAACTTGTTATTCAACGTTAAATTAAATCTCAACACTGGGGCAAAATGAGATTTCCTTTTTTGTTTTGTGGCCTGTGCTTGTTCCTACTCTTCCTCATAATTACCTTTAAAATTTCGTGGGGATTTCCGATACCAGAGGTATGACTGTGACTGTGATACACTACGTTTATCATTAAAAGTTAATTAATTAATTTTTAATTTAAAACATTTTTTCCCAGGCATTAAATCCTAGTGGTTCTAGTTCCTCCATGAATAACGACAATGATGGGGACGCTGAACAAAGGCAAACTTTTAACCATGACGCATACGGTGATGAAAACTGGCATGGTTTGGAATGGTGCTAATTAGAGGTTAGTTTATATTTATTGACCTTTAACCTTTCAGTTTTGTTCATGTTTTTGTCTAATTTTTTATCGCATATTTTACTTTATTGTAGATGCATAAAAAACAATTTTAGTGAACTCTGAATTCTCAGTCTCCAAAAAATCCTCCGAAGGATTTCATTTATTTAATCCTGTAAAATTAATCTTAATACAATTGAATGAACCTCAATTAAATTACACACGTTTAATGTAAACAAAAGGTAAAAATCAAGTTAATTGAGTATATTGCAAATAATTACTAACAGTATGTATACGTTTTTATTAATTAAATTTAAAATTAAACTTGTTCACTTGCTCTATAAAAATGCATTCAAATTAGACTATTAAACATAAATTGTCAATTGAACATTAATACATTAATTAAGTATTTATATTAAGACATTTAATTAATTCGACTAAAATTAATACTTATTCTATATATAATATTTCAATAAAAGATTCTGTCGGTAATTATTTTTCAAAATAAATTAAATGCATAAAATAAATAATCTCACTTTTTTCATATGTAATATTTTGATTTTGAGACATTTTTGTCTTCAGCAGCACCAAGATTAAGATCTTATCTTCACAGTTAATTAAATTAACTTCCACTATTCTGCACAATAAAATCCCAGTTTGGATTCCATTTGAGTTTCTCGATCTCACCCTTGTTCAACGCTGGGAATCCAACGGAGGTCGGCAGGAATCTCGAGAACGTCCACGCGACACCCGCGACCCACACGATGATAAGCGCGGTGAGGAGGTACCTGAGTGCCGGAACTCTCCTGGACACCCCGTGAAGATGATGGAGGGTTGAGACGAGCAGCATAATTTTGAAAACGTAGCTGGGAAGGTAATGATGGAGGAAGAGAGTTCTGTCGACACAAAAATGGTAAACATACGTTAACCCAAAGCCACCAAGGGAAATCGCACTCTGGAGCAAAATCGTGGACCACTGTTCCTCCTCAATGTCAAAGCATAGTCTCCTCCTTCTCAGAAGGTAGAATCCAAGAACGCTGAGATGCAAGACCAAGCCGAGTGACGCAAACCACCAAATGAGGGGATTTCCTAGGAGGTGGATCTGCGCATTCGAACCCGCACCTCCAATCCAGTAGGCGATGCCGCGGGATAGGAAAAACCACTCGGAGGGGAAGCTCGCATAGGCGTGGCTCTCCGTCTGGGTGGAGCCGGCGCTTATCAGCATTTTCCACTGGAGCTCCCAGAATTTCGAGGGAAAGCTCAAGTCTGTGGGCTTCGTTGGAATCATTTCCGCTTCCAGGAGTTCCTTTTCCCTGTCCTTTTCACTTTTCGTGTACCGGTGCTCCTCCACGTTCCATACGGTGTCATCTTGTACGACGATTCTGTCCGTGACTATCTCGTGCTGATGGAAGCCCCACTTTGGCAGTTGCTTCCCACTCATTCTGAGAGCCTGGCCCGAAGAGACGTGGATCAGCCTCACCATGCTTTTCACTGCGTGCCATTCGCAGCCCTTGGATGATCCCCCGAGATTATCACCGCAGCCCCCAACAATCTCCACCCTCCACAGGGGATCTGCCGGCATCGACACGTTGTGGTCAATGTAGCAACTGACCTCTTGATTCTGTGGACTCTGCGGTGCAGCTACATCATGAGAGTTCAGGAGTCTCCCAGACATTCCATGAACCAGGTGGATCTCATCTCCGTGCTTGATAACATCCTTGGTCTCATTCACCGCCAAATTCTCCAATTCCGGTCTTTTGACAATCCACCAGTTGTTCACATCCTTGAATGAGTAGCAGGTCACCTGTTGCTGGTGACTGGAGCCCCGCCCATCCGAGTATTTTATGGGGTAGTTCTGGAGGTGCGAGTGCATCCAGCAAGGCCGTCCCAAAGAGTGTCTCAGTGTTACCTGGGAGCCATGGCTCACCTGGATCGGCTGTCCCTTAATGATTGACGCCAATCCTCCTTTTAAACTGGCCTGGAAGGCGGAAGTCATCACGGAGTCGTGTGGCCCCGCCTGGGTGAGGCATTGGAGGTGCACGTAGAAAATCGAGGTGTACGTGGCAGCGAAAGTGAGGAAAAAGAGGAAGTAAACAGAGCTCATTTTGAGGAGAATCTGCGGCGCGCTTAAATCCTTCCTGGGAACCACTCTGCTCCAGAAGCAGTAAAACACCACCAAACCGCTCATGGTTAAGTAGAAAGCGCCGATGTACTTCACGCTGAGACTCAGAGTTCCGAAAAACGCGGAAATCGAGACGAAGAGGAGGCTTTTGTTCGAGTTCAGTTGCTTCGTCGCTTTGATCGCGAAGATGAGACTGAGCAGGCCAAAGGTTATCATGGGCATCTCCATTAGAATGTAGCGGCTCTGGATGAGTAATGCGTTGTCTGAAAATTATCATTTTAAGCAGAAAATAAAATCAAACTATTAACTATAAATTAGATGTTGTTAATTATGTATTTGTTAAGTATCTCATTTTAAGTACCCAGAATGATAAGTAGAGCAGAGAGCACTGAAAACTTGATAGAGATTCCAATTTCGCGACAGAGAATGTAACTAAAAGCCGGAAGTATCGAGCCCATTAGTGCTGGAACAAAACGCATTCCGAACACTGGCACCCAGTCTGGATAAGGCGACCCGATGCGGTCAAATTTAAATGTGCCTGCATTAAATGATTAAAATAAAATAAAATCCAAATTATATAAAACACAATTTTTTACTTTCATGATTATTGGTTTTGAAATTTAAATTGCTTTGCTGTTGAATCTCGAACCATTGTAAGATCTATCGAAAAGATAAGATGACGCAGCGATAAGCTGTTTTCCCAGTGGAGGATGTGGGTCAAAGAAAAAAATTCCTCGCATGTACAAACTGGCGTATTTTCCGTAGTGGAGCTCGTCGAACCTAAAATAATTTTAATCATTTAACTTAAACCTATGCATAAATAAGATTATTTACTAGGCTTATCTTTATCTTGGGTTTTATCTTACACTATGTTGTGAGGATAGCTGAGATTATAAAAACGAGTTGCAGCGGCGAGCACGAATAGACCCACGGCGACGACATCGATCTCGAACGAGATCTTCCAGAAACTTTCCTCCTCGGCGTTTTCAAAAATCGTTCTTTTCTTATCTCCATTATTATTGGAGGTGGATGGAGATGGCGGAGAGTTCGATGGCTTTGCAAAAGTTGCAATGGGCGACGGAGGTTGCTGCGAGGAGGATTTGTCCCTTTTCGGGGTAAACTGGTGCTCTCCCTCTGACAAAGATTCGTCTGTTGTTGTGTTCTAGTAATATGCATGATAATGATAATTTAATCAGCATTTTATCACTTATCGTTAGTTAGTGAGTTTCAAGTTTGGATAAGTTAATCACCTGAATTAAGTTGGACCTCCGTCTTAATAACGCTTCCTGTTCCTTCTGAGCGTTCACCGCTCTCGATTTTTCTTTCACTCCCATGATGATGTTCCCAGCTTCATGTGTTGTATGTGCACACAGACAATAGAACTTAATGAAAGTGCTACAACTAATTTTAAGTTAACTATTTAACCAATTAACTTGTGTGTGTGGTTGTGACACGTTCCTTTGTGACTGCTACTAAAATACAGTATTCCAAAGTTTCACACGGCTTTTTCTTCTTTTTGTGACATCACATCACAGTTTATTACGAATAATGTAACGGAGCCAAGAATCTCAGGTAAGTTAAGGGAAAATAAAAAAATGTGTACATACAAAAGGCACTAGGCACCATTTAACTGTAGTCGTTCAGTTCATCAAAACTTGTAAATAACTGGATCATTAAAATTTGACATTTCATCAATGTGCACCATTCACTCACTCACTGTATAAGTATTAAGTACCTAATTGAGTATTATTAAATGGTTATCTTCACAAGATAATATGTGCTTGTGCAGACACACACACTTTATTACATTACAGGTATTGGAGTGAGTGAACACATTTCGTGAAAAGGTAACGTTACCTTTAGGTACAGTGTAAACTCCAGTTCAGGTGCAACGAACTTCACCCAGGCTATTTTTAGTAAATGAGCCGGACCGAGCCATAAAATACTTAATGCACATTTACATTGACACCACTGCTGCTCATTTCACTCTGGTATTGATCCGAAAAGGAAATAATATCTGTCGTGTCCAATCAAATAATAAACGAGTTCGTCCAAACCCATGCCTTTTAAATTAATACCTTGCATAAACTGACATTACCTCTGATCTGACTGATCAATAATAAATGGTCGTGGTCACTAACATTCGTGCCTGTGCGTATTACTTTTATTATGAACATGACATTATGGATATACAATGAAAATTGAGCATGGGCACAGGTGCATAGATTAGATGCAGAGGTAATACAAATATGACAGAGGAATTTATTTTCAAACTTTTCTAAAGGTTTAGTATTGTTGTGTGTGGTGTCCACACTTGATGATAAAATAATAATAACCTTCCACGTCCACTTACGATTAGAGCTCACTTGAGTTTTGAAGTAAACATTTTGATAGCAAATCTTTTATCTGTTCTGTTCTGCCTTATGTATTTTTCAAAGAGGAATTTTCGAGTAAAGGATTATGATTTTAAAAGGAAAAGGAAAAATTCTACGGTACTTTTTACTTTTGTTGAGGATGCATCATTCCTTCTTGTGCTTTGTGCATATCATTGCTCGCTACTACATAGATCTCAGCAGAATTAGAGCTCACATGAAAACCTTTTTTTCATATGGTCATTTTCTCATCCACAGCCACAACATCCTCGGGATAAGTCATGTCAAATAACCGGCAACTTTTTTGCACATCCTGAGCTCTATCCTATCATTCCTATCTTCTAGTCAATATTATATGTATATTACCTAGAGATGCTCTAGTCAAAGGCAAAAAAGGCAAAACAAAATCATTATTCTGTGTGGCCACAGGTTACAACCTAACATTAACACAGCGTTACAACTACAAGCTATGAAAGTGAGGAATGAAATATTTCAAACCATCAATGCTTTACTACGTTACTACGTAAAATCCCCATAAAATGTACATGATATGTAAATGTTAACTAAGCTAAGCCTAAGCCAAGCTTTTACTAATATTCATATCATCTAATATTTAACATGCTATTGCTACATAGCACATAGCCATGAAATGTTATTTAAGATAATATTATGATCATTAACTGAGTTGTATGATGAAGTGCATCGCATGTTTCATCTTGTTGCAGCATTGTTAAATGACTTTCAATTCAATTCATTGTCAATAGCTACTTGAAATCTGCAAGTTTTGCAACACATGCTCCATGCTGAAATTATTATTAAATGAAATCGGGTTGGATAAGGAAAAGTTTTTTTTGCACTGCACATATGAATGAAAATGAAGCAAACATTTTGGAATGTTGCGTTTGTGTTTGGTTGGATAGATGATTAGAAAAGGCCATGAAAATGAGTAGGGAAAGACTTGAGATTATTCATACTTACAATAAAAAGCTGAAGCGTGTCGTTGTATGTAATAATGCAAAGAGAAAAGGCGTGTGCATTTTGGAGAGTGTGGACACAAGCTGAAATTGATAAACAACCGTTTTGAATACCAATCAATTTTTACTTTCATCGCCTTTTTAATAATTCAAGCTCTGTTCTGTTGTTGTTTGATGTTTTGTCACCCGTCATGAGCTCATGAGTCAAAGCTCTCTTTCGTGCGACAGACTCACTAATGTCACGTATTAAATTGGTTGCGACTTTTGAGCAGAAAAAGAACATTTTTGTCTCGTTATAAATACTCACAGGAAATTGACGCAAATAAAAATGAAGGTGAAACGTAGAAAGAGAGAAAAAGACATTCACTGTCAATTTTAACACTGCTACATTGTATTTAATTGGAATTACTGTACCTACTGCCTATTAATTATAGCTTTTTGGACACTATAACAATGCTGGACTGATCGTGAGCTTGGACATTATAAAGACTTTAACATAATACAGGTTTAAATCGTATCAATGCAATAAAACATTTAATGAGGCAATGGGCACATACTACGTAGTAAACCATCTCCATTATCCAGAAAGAAAGATTATCTTTACAGTAATCTCGAATACTATTGATTTTGTTTTGTTGTGTAAATAAGTTCTTAGTTACGTTTAGCTCAGCTTTATAGCGTGGAGCGTGGCTTATGAATATGATGACTAAAAGATTGGGCTTGATTACTTGTTCTGCTTATTTATATGCACTCATGCAGATCTTGAATAAACTCTGGCCCCTAGTCTATGCAGTAATAGCAGAATAGAAAGCCAGTGTGAACCAGAACTGAATCATTACTTGAAATGAAATGCTTTCGTAAGGTTAACTAAATGCAATGCAACATGCAACAATAATCTAGATAGAAAGTTTCATCCATTTCTTTTTTCCTTTTTTCCCCCTAAATATCTAGTATGTAGTATAGTGATTGAGTTAATTGTATTGGGTGTATTTAGTGTTTACAATATTGTGTAGCAGCTATAATAATGTGTGTATATGTCGTATATGCACGATTGCACCATTTGCACCACTCATTCATTGAAAATTGCAACACTTGCCTAAAGAATGAAAGGTAAATGCGAAAAGTAAGAGGAAAGTGCAACTTCCCCCGAAAAACATTGGCATTGGAACTTGGAACACACTCACATCATCATGTCCCTGGCGCTGCCGCTGCTGCTCCATAGCTAAATAAAAGAGTTGCAGTTGGTCTCATGTTCTTGCAATCAAAACAACTTTCTTTTTTTTGCAGCTTGTTGTACCTACTACTGTGTAGTTGGATGGAAACATTAACATTTGCACAAGGAAAAACTTTTGGTGGTGGAAACCGTTTCCGGTTTTTCTCATTTCAGTAAATTCAGTATCTTTTTCACATGTGCCCATCACACCACCATGTGTGTATTGACCTAAGATGTTTTGTTAATGTGCCCACCCGTACAAACAAACATTAACGATTTTTAGTGAATTATTAAGTGCATTACTTCAATTAACCTACTTTCAGGATAAATATGAAGTTTTAATCAGCATGTGCAATTTTTAGCAAGTTTTGTGTATGACAGTTTTTCTTGGGGAAAAGTTACCATTATTACCGTTAATGCAAGATAATAAGTCAATTTTTGTATGTTTTATGAATGTGCACGCAATGCAGTGCCATTACAGAATTGTAATTGCAAATACTACTATAAATTTAAAATGTGAAATTGAAATGCTGTTAGTGTCACACTAATAGTGTGACTAATACAGATTTGTGTCCATCAAATTGTTTCCGCTCACATTAAAACCCTAACTCCGAACTGAGATTGACCTTAAACATTGTAACTAAAAACGAAACCTTTCTTGTACAAAAGAAAAACTTCCAAGATAAGCTTCCGGATAAGCGTTTATTTCCACCAATAAATAAAAATGCCTGCGAGAAAGAAACGCGGAAGAGGACGAGGACAGCCAAAGTTGGCGAAAGGCAGAATGACTGTGAAAGACGTTTCTTCAATTTCTCTAACTGACGAGTTAAATTTAAGTGGTGCTTGTGGTGTCCAAGGTGGAGGTGATGATGGAGACGGTAGCGTTGTGGAAGCGGGAGTGGCGCCGGTGGCGATGTCACCAAAGTCAGTGCAGCTCAGTATTCCACTGACACCTCCGACAACTGTCGATCCCGATGTCTGGAGCAGAATTTTTATTAGACAATTCGACATTGGTGAGTTAAGTTATCAATTACAAAATTAAATACTAATTGAACGTTAAATAAAAAATTAATCTCTTATATAAAGATGAAACCGGGGATCAAGAGGACGATGAAGATGAGTTTAAATCAATCAGAGAAGAATTCGGATTGGTCCGGCCGATTGACCGGTCATCGCCGGACCCCCCTTCATTAGCAATTGACTTCAAATTCAACCCCTTCATTTTAAAGGAGATGGGACTCCAGCTGGCTCTGGAGAAACCGGATCTCTACCGGAAGCATTGTACGATAAACACATTTACGTTTTTATGTCATTAAATCATTATTATATTGAAGTTTTGGAACACAATTAGTAATTTTCCATAATTATCTTTAACAGTGCCTTATGAGTGTGATTCCAGCGATGATAATGATGATATCGACCCTGGCAGTGGGAAGGAGCGTCAGAATACTGTGACCCCCGAAAATGATAAAAATGGCACATCAGAAAATATCGAAGATGTCCAAATTGACGAGGATGATTATCAAATTGAGGTGATTCCGGGTCCCTCGCGTGCATGCAGGAAACCGCCAGATGATGCACCGTTGACGCTTCCGGTACATCCACCTCTACCTCCACTTCCACCTCCCTCGTCGATAAGCGATGATGTAGAAGATGTGGATTTGAGTGTGAATGAAAAAGACAAAGTGAATAATGTCACCACCAAGCACGCGAAAAACAAGAGGAAGAGAAGCGGAAGTAAAAGAAAAAGGAAGGGCAAGGCCAAGGTTCGAAAAACAGTTGTGCCTGCAAAAATTGCAATTGAGGTGGAGCGCTGGAACTCCTTATTGGACAAAGAGGTTTTCGTCGCTGTGGAAAGGGTGAGGAGTCAACCGGGACGGGAAGAGCTGAATTCAGATCGATCTTCACAAAAGCGAAAGTCGCTTTCTCCCGGAGTGAAACAGAGACCGCAGAAACGGAAACCGATTGAAGTTGAAGATGTAAACGTGCTTATGGGACATGTTACCCTAGCCAGGCTTGCAAGTGATCTACTATCTAAAGAAACTAATGAAGCACGACCACCTGTTGTATCTACAGAAGAAGACGTTCTCGTTCCAGCGTCGCCTCCTCGTGATACGACATCTCCATCGTCACCTCCACCTCCGGAAGGTCGAACTTCCACGGAGAAGATTCAATTTTCCAGTGTCGTTGAAAAGATGAGAGCAGAGCTTACCATCACCACCAAAGAGGTCGACGATAACGTTGAAAAGGGAGATAAAAATACTCCGAATGAAACTGAGGTTCCATCAACATCACCGCCTTCTTTGCCTTCTCCGCCTCCTCCGCCGCCACCACCACCCGAGGAATCTCCTGAAGACAAAGACAACTCCACCACAACCAATGCCGCCACTGATATAGGAGAAGAGGCGGCTTCTGGGGAATGTGAAGACCAGGGCTCAGAAGATAACCGGGATAGTATCAAAACGAACCCGGGCTCCACACCAGACCAATTCCTCTCCGATTTTGAGGCCACCCCAGAACATCCTCCTCCGTCACAGTCACCGCCACCACCACCACATTCGCCACCTACATCAACAGAGGAACTACCACCACCACCGGAGGTTAACCCGGATGCACAGAGTCAAATCACAGAAAAGTCGACTGAAGATGCCGTCCACAAGGGTGCCGACGCCGGTGCTGGTGCCATTGGTGATGTTAGTGTTAATGAATCTCTTCCAGATGCCGTCGCTCGAGTTCCATCCACCTCAAGCACCAGCAGTAGTAGTGACAATGAAGATGATGCTAGTAACGACACTGGAAGTGAAACTGAAAAGGGCGTGTCATCAAGGATTAAAATCAAATGTGAGCCAAAGTCGCCACAACACCCGACGCCATCCCCTCCACCTCCACCTTCAGTTTCAATTAAACCGGAAGCGATGACCACCAATGAAAACCTGGGAGCGGTGGAAAGCGACACCGTGTCAGTTTCCAGTTGCGACAGCGGTGACACCGCTGTGTTAGGCGGAGCCAATATCAAGAAAGAAATTGTAGAATCCGGGAGTCGAAGTACCCTTAATTCTGAGGCTGAAGCCACTGATGTCCATGATCATGCCCATGACACTCCAGCGGACCAACTAGAAGCTCCACAATCGCCTCCATTGTCAGAAAATTCATCAGTTCCATCTCCTCCTGCTTCGCCGTGCTCCTCCGAAGAAACAAAACCGGAGCTACCTCCTTCTGGAAATGTTGAAGACATTGTGGACCTTAACACGTGTAGCAGAGCTGCATTTTACGGATGTATTTTTTGTGACAAAATTTACCCCTGCTACAGGGACGATCTTCTAAGAACGCACTGCATCACTAAGCACAACACGGACCTGGAGCTCAGCGAAGATCACCTCCGGATGAAGAAATATGAATACCGGGATATCCTCCAGTGCCAGAAGTGCGGTACATTGATAAGACACTCGCATATGGACGCCCATCACAAAGGATGTGAGCCACGACTTCTCAAGGAGACTTTGTTCGATAAGCCAACGGTGCCCGAAGACGGCGGTTTCTTTGAGCGGTACAGATGTGAAAAGAGCCTGTGCTCAAGTTCGGAACGCTTTGACTCGAAATATCTCCTGAGACTGCATCTGCACACTGCTCACAGTGACATTGAGTTGGACCGCAAGGCGATAATTTTCCCCGACTTTAGGTGTGCTACCTGCCTCAAGATTTTTGAGTCCTCGGATAGTCTCCTGAAGCACTGCGTGCTACCCTGCCAAGATAAGCCTTTAGCCGAGACGATTCTCGAGGTGGCGAAGAGGGCGCAGGACTGCGAGTTATGTGGGGTAAGGCATGTCCGCATCGCAGAGGCGACGAATTGCTTCCAAAGGCGGAGCATGATGCGCTGTGTGTTGTGCTTCGACATTTTGAAGCACAAGCGGTTTATGACCCAGCATCTAAAGACTTATCATGCGAAAAGCGACCAGAAAAACTCCGGCTTGGACCACTTGCTTATCGACTGTCCTTTCTGCAACTTCCCCCGGGACAGATATCCCGCTGTGTTCACGCACATTAACCGAGTCCACTTTTACCCCTTGTTGCCCAATCAGGAATATGACGATGAGGACGACGAAGCGGTGATCGAAATGCCAAAGCCACCCCGAAGGGCATCGGCGGACACTCAAGGTTCAGCTCGTATTTACCCGGAAGTTCAAGAGATGCCGTCTATTACGATACAAATCAAATCAACTGATTTCCCCCTCGTTCAGAATCAGAACGGACTTCCGCCCGTGGTGCAGCTTCAGCCACGGACATCCACCTCACCAGTGCCGATGCCAGTGCCTCAGCTAACGAGAGGATTATCCCGGCCAGGATCAGCGTCTCCTCAGCCTCAACAAAGACGACCTCTTCCTCCACTGATAAGAGGTGGTGCAGTACCTCCCAGCCAGAGAATTGTGCGCACCTCAATTTATCGCGGTCAGGTGCCTTTTCAACGACATCCAGTACCACTTCCACCTGGAATCTCCGGGTTACGGTCCCGACCAACTTTACTCCCGTTCCGAAGACCTTTACCTCCAAATGTCAACCACAGCAGAAGACCCGCCGTGTCCATTTCCACAGTCAGTCCACAGAGATCGTCGTCACCCACACCCTTACATTTAGCAACCGCCTCCACCTCCACTGCATCCCCTCAAGGGAATCTCTCCATTTCCCCTGTGACGCCAAAAATCGTCTCGGTGAAGTCAATGGCTTCCGGTGGGACAAACCAACCTCAAAATAATAATAACCTCTAATTGTTTACCTCTAATTAACTCAATTAAACCTTATTAAAAACAACCACTAATGTTTTATGACCCTGTCCAACCTCATTAATGTAATTAATGTAAAATCATCGTCCTATTTATTTGGCAGCCTAAGATATTTAGTTGTGGTCAGTTTAAGTAGTTTACTTATGACTCTCCCTCATATGTACATTGCATTTGAATGATATTTGAGAATTTAAAGTATTAAACAAATGAAATGATTATCATGCAAGCAAATTTAAGTGTCTCAGAGATGCAGTTTTTTAGTTAATTATTTAATGAACACATTATAAATAGCATTTTGCATAAGAGTAAAAACAAAATATAAAAAATTCATTGAACATCGTACACAAAAAATGCATACTCAAGTCTCCAACTCAATTGTGATTTCAACTCATTTAAATAGTTAAGTTAATGATAATCTAATATATCATATTTTTAATAATTATCAAATGTATTCATAATTAATAAAAAATTAAAAAGCATACTCAATTCATAAAGATCTTATTCCTCTTCTGTTAATACCATCAAGAAGTCTAGATCTGGAATCCACGCCTCATCTTGAATCTCTTTAGCCTCCATCGAAACATCTTCGTCTTCAGTGATATCCATGTTATGATCCTCGTCATTGTCATCTCTGTTACTGCTTGCAAATTCATCCTCTTCGTCATCCTCGTCACTGGGATCCTTTATGGCCAGTGTGTCCCGAGTTAGCCAGTTATTTTTCTGGTTGAAAACCTTGTAGCTCAAGATAATTCCCGTGGTCGTATCAATACCCTGTTTCGCCGTCTTGGAATCCGTGAACCTCACAAGACGCATGCATCTCCCGGTGAACTGAGTGAACCATACTTTCGACCTGAGGTTCCTGAGAATGACACAGAGTGTGACATGTGGGTTATCATATCCCTCCTTGAGTAGTCCACATGTGACGCCTACTTGATACTTTCCATCGTCAAACTTTTTCAGATTTCGGTCGGGATCTTTTGAAGTAATGGAAACAGCAAATTTACGGTCGCCCGTTAACGCGTTCATTTCCTGTGTCCATTTTTTCACCATAGATCTATTTTCGAGAACCACCAAGCACTGCGGTGTGAAACGCTGCTCGTGGGCCTCCTGGTAACCCAAGATTCCAACAATATCCGGGGTCACGTTCTCAGGAGTCGCCGCAGCACCATCCTCCATAAACTCACACCGCCGAGTGGTAGTTCCTGAAAATGTACACGTAAATGCATCTTACATAATTATTGTTAATTGATTTAAAATAAAACATTGAGATAAGCGCTCACCTTTCACTTCTTCCGGTGTAATGATAAGTGCAATTTGGTCTTTCTGCATTTCTCCAAGAATGGGTACCATTTTGCCCCGAACCTGTCGATAAGGAGTGGCAGTCAAAAAGACAATTTTCTTCTCCAAACCGGAAACTGGTCTGCTAAAGGCTTTCAAAATGTCGAGCCAGGTCGGTGCCGGGTAATGATGTGCCTCATCTACCAAGAGCGTATCAAATTGCTCAAAGAACGCGTAAACATCTTCCACAACCGTAACACCTTTGTAGAGAAGCTTCTTGTTGATATTCTTCTGGCTCAAGGTTGTCGTTGCTCCGCCTCCAAATTTTTGCGCATTGACAATCACCAAATTGCTTAGTCGTGCCTGAAGAATGTCCTTCGCTTCTTTCACAATGATCACAGTCTCGAGCCACTGGTCCAGTTTCTTTTTATCTTTACATATTCCGCTTTGTTGATAAAAACTCGGTTTTTTCCTGTTGCTTCCGAAAGTAACTGCTAACTGGTCTCCAATCGTCCTCGATGGCGTTAATACAAGCACCTTAGCAGAGTGGAGAATGTAAGGCAGCAATGCGATCATGCCGCTCTTTCCCGATCCCGTTGGTGCCACAATGATCACCGGCTTGGCGGCTTCTAATTCCTCGGTAACGTTCTTGGAAATGCGCTCACTCCGGTCCTGCAGGATTTTCTCACGTACCTTCAGAACCGCGCTAATCTGATGTGGGTGAATCTTGGAAGAGGGTGTATCTATCTTAACTTTCTCATCGTCTCCGATCGTCTCCTTCTGGAGGTCCAGTAAATATTTTTCAAACATTCGTCCCAGCTTCTGGAACTTTGACACTTCCGTCTCCTCAGTGTCAAAGGGGTTCAGGTTAAGTTTTGACGGTAGGAGGGGGAGGGGGTTTGGAGATGGAGGTGTTGCATACCCATTTTCTTTGGCGTTACCACCAACGTTCGCCTTGCTTTTGTTAGTAGCAGATTGCATGTTCATGACAAAGGCAGAAAAAATGTAGTAGAGGTAAAAATCCTTTTTGCACACAGCGAGAAAAATTCAGTTGCTTACAGCAAGCTAGTCAAAGTCGAAATGATGCTATTCTGTACTGGACACTTTCGCAATAATCGCAATAGGCTGTCAAGTTGAAACTGGAACAGAACAGCTCACTAAACAGCAACACACAAGGCCATGCAAAAAAAGAACGTTTACTCGAGTGACTGTTACTCGATCCAGTTTTCATTCATTTCCAAATGAACTGATGCATTTGATGCATAATATTGCATAATATGTTTTCTTCTATAATATTGTATACA
>VYYJ01003439.1:0-16639 GCA_021029165.1 Cyphoderus albinus | reverse complement strand
AGCATTTGTTAAAATATGGGCCTGTTCTCCATAAAATGGATCCTTTCATTGAGAGGCAATTGCATTACTTATATCAAAGCGGCTGAATGACTGGCAAAATGGGGAAGATGAGGAAAGACGAATGGAATTTCTCCGTTTTCGTACTCGGATAATTTACTAATTCATAGTATGGCGAAACTGGCTAGAGAAGATGTGATGATTAGAAAAAAGACTTGCTTGAATAACGACACATGATGAAAGTGACACACTCCGAAGGAAGAGATAATAAAAAGTTATGCTCCAGTTCTACTTTGGATATGGTGACTGTAACAAGGCAGGCAAGGGAACGGAAATCGTAAGTCCTGTCGTGGCTGTCACGCCGAAGTGGTCGAATCGGATGCGGACGAGATCAAAATTGACAAAAGTGAACGTGAACGGTTTTTAGAGATAGGAGCTTTTTTTTCGCAGCAAGAGAAAAAATGAGCAGAGCGACTTCCCTTGTAGTTTATTACGATTGGGATATGAAATGATTGGCGATGAGGATTTTCGGAGATATCATGGAAATCCATACTTCATCAACAATTCCCAGGACAGTATTTTGTCGAAAAAATTAAGTAAATGTTATGTTATGATTACTACCCTCTTCAAATAGCTTTATCTTCCTCGGGTTTCTGCCAGATCTCTCTTCTTTCATTTCACTCCATCCATGCCAAGGATAAATGGAGATGGATCTATTATTATCAATGGGATTTTTCCTTCATCATCACCATCTTTGTTTACAGACTCGTGGCAAAAGTGAGCTGCTCGAAATGCATATTTCAACATCAGAGATGAGAAAAACACTCTCATAATTAAAAACAAGTAAACAGCCAACGTCTCTTTAAAAATGCATTGCTTTTTCTTCCTTCGCTCAAGTTCACTTTCCAAGAAAATTGATACCAATTTTGACCTAAAAAATTTTCCATTTTCTTATTTTTTCTTTTTATACCAAAAATCAAAATAAAAGTAATCAATTTCGTGCCCTACTTTACCTCAGTGTGGTGCAGATTCTGCTTTATTCCAAATCTTGGAAATATCTCGCAAGAATTCACACAGCAAGGCTACGCTGGACATCTAAAATTGATGAAGTTTTTCTCCTGGCATAAAAAAAGGTTACGGACGAGCAGAGTATCACATAACCATTTAAAATAAAAGCGGACTTCTCTGCTTGTATCTGAGCCATAATAATGATAATAGCAATAATGAAAATAATCATCATCCTATTCCCGTCCAGTACAAGGACACCCAGATAAAAAAAGACGTCCGAGTCGGAGAAAGGAAAATTGGCCTTCAAATGCAATGCAGATGGCTTGCTAAAAATAGACAGAGAATTTTGAGATTACTACAATGCAATGGTGTGACTATGATTATGATGATGTCAGAAATTCTTCCAGACTCAAATGACGACAATGCGATACAAAGCAATGCAATTTGTACTTTCAGCCTAAAGTTGACTATATTTAGCCGGCAAATAATAGCGAAGTACACATATGTACAGACGCCGCATTTCTAATGCACAACTACCGCACTGCCTTAGTCCACAATTCCAGGTTCGGGTGCTCACTGCTCGCAGAGGTTTTTTTGTTACAAAAACATGACTTCATGAAGTCAGAGTGGAACGACCCGCTTCTCTCAGAGCCATCGCGAGCTTTAAGCTTCCTTTTATGTTACTTCTTTTCACTGCCTTTTCCATGCCGCGTTCGACTTCTCGCTGCCGTTTTGACTATAACGCGGCTTAACGTTATTCTTTCTATTGGAATTCCATATGAAAATATAGGAACGTCGTTTTTTAAAAGTATTCGTTTGCTTTTCAGTTTTTATTCTCCATCCAGATTACGACATCGACTGGATGGAGCAGTGATGCTAATGCTTCGAGTAACTCTGGTAGACGCGATGGCTTTGTTATTGTGCCTCTGACTCTTTTTGATCTAATACCGTTGAGACTTGCGAGTTCCGTTTGTCAGTTTGAACACTCCATATGCACACAGTTTGAGTTGTCTGTTCAGTGAGATGAATATTGGGCAATTCTATCATCAGTATCAACATTAACATCGTGATCGTCGCCAGTGCGCCTTCCCTTCTAAAAAACTCGCTGCTCGGAAATTCAGTGAGTGAGAGACTTTTTTATAGACAGTGTCATATCATAATATTTGTCAGTGTTCATGTTACAATAACTACTTTTTCCTTAATATTCACCGTGAAAAGCGGTGGGCACGGTTAGTCGACAGAGAAAGACGGGGAAGCAGACACTTGATACAAGCTGGGATCATTACTAACCCAGCTACCAACTTCTCGTGGTATTTTTATGTAGAAAAGGAAAATATCTTCGTTTTTCTCCTGCTCCGAAGCAAACTCGCTCGGCGGAGGGTAACCGTAACACTTATATTTATTTTGAGCAAATGGGGATAGATTTTTTCACACTCTCACATTCCAATAATAGCTTTAACCTCCCCGTGTTTCAGCTCCTTAAAAAGTTGGTGTTGGCAATTTTAGTTGTAATAAAATTTTAGATAGTAGAAAAGAAGGGAAAGCCTAGTGAAGTCAGCCTGAGACTGGGTTCTCAGAGAACTCGCCTTTCCCTCCTACCATGAATATAAATTGAATAGTGAATTATTACACAGGGAATACGCTGCAAAACGGAGAACGTCTAACACAGTTAACATTGGGAACAGGAGAGAAACTCAAGTGTAAAAATTTTTTATTTCTCAAGCGTTCAAGCTCGTTCGTTATTTCACACCGTGATCGTCATCCTCTGACTGAAACTCATGTGTTCAAACTGAGGCGAAAAGTGTTAACATGATTGGTGGAAAAAAATTCTCAGCAAATCACTCACCTTTTTAAACGACATCAATGTATTGATACTTATAAAAGAATATTTGAGCGTTAAGCATTTTAATAAAAAATTAAGTGTGCTCTTTAACTGACAGACAAGGCAATTTCCGTCCGGGAAAATATCGGTGAGTTGTTTGGCTTTTCATATGGAGGAAACAGGATTTCCCATCCTCAGTCTCTTCAAGTATTCATGCTCCAGATTTTTTTTTCCTCGTGCCTTGCCTCAGGTTGAGGGTTTCCCTGTAAACTTCTGCTCCATTTACGTTTTCGTTACTCATATCTTAATAGTTATGATGACGATGTCACAAAAATAGCTCGGCCCTCCCTTAAGACTCGCGACAGGTTTGGTACATATTTATGCATGGATTGTAAATAATTTCTCTTGTCTTTTGCTCATCTCACTTATTCAAGATATTTTTTTTCATACCCACTGCCATTTTTCTCAATGATGATGTTTCAGTGAGAGAAATTTTTCAAAATGTGTTGCTTGTTCTCTGGAGAGATTTATAGGATTTGAAAAGGAAAATATGAAACATTGTAGGATCTAAAACAAACCTGAGATGTTCATGAGTCAGGAGACATTTGACATTTCAGTTAAATCCTCTTTTCCATTCCATAGTCTCGTTCATTTTTTATTCCGAAAGCTGAGTGCTCGCTGCTCGTGCTCCTGCTCCGAAGTTGTTGTTATCTTGTTTGTAAAATGCAACTCTGTCTTATGTTGGCTGCAATTTCAAAACGGAATACATAATATCCAGAGATACTTTTCGTAAACATTTTTGCATTGAGGAGGATGTGGTGTAAGAATGTAAAAAAATTCACCTCCGGTATTTTCAGTTTATCTTGTCCTCTACACACATGCACAAGAACAGTCTGATTTTCTCTTATTTAGCATTGTAAACCACGACGGGTTTTAAAGGAAGCTGTACAGCACGAGGAAGGCTGAACAAGGGAATATTCGTCCGAGCAAACAAAAAATGCCTCTTTCCTATGCTAGTTTGCTGCGGCTTTCTCATCTCATCTTAGTCTCAGTGTTGTTGCGTGTGTGCAGTTAGCTTTGGCTTAAGTAGTAGCGAGTGAGTGAAAGGAATGTGCTGTTGTCTATTTTTCTTTGGGTTAGCCAGTCGTGTTAGCTTAGACCAATACAGAGGAATTTTTGGGAGAAAATGCTTCGAGAAGGTTGTGAAGTGTGTGTGTGAGCACCAGTTGTACTTGACATGAAGGTTCAGACGCAGAAAAGGGCTCTCGTCTTCCTAGAATTTTTATTTGATTTTTATTTTAGTGTCGTGTTTTGTGATTCCTCTGTCTACAAAAGACCTCTTAGAGTCTACTTTTAATTCATTCGTTCATTTTATTTGCTGCTTTATCTTTGGTTTGCATGTCCCAAAGAAGAGAACGTGGCAAGAAAACGTTGATACTAAATTTTTGCTTGTTACTGTGTGCGAGTGCGTAACCACTCATTGTAACGTAACGTATATACGTCAAGTAATTTAATTTGTTACTAACTGGAAGACTAGCCCGTTTTCACATTGTGAATACATTCACTGCGAAATCATTTGCAGTCCAAGATCAAGGAGAATCTTGGCTGCGGAAGAGAAAATCACTTGATTTTCTTTTCCTTTTTCTCCCACAATCACAAGAACATTTTGCCTCTTATCGAAACGTAAACCGGCGATTTGAGCGAGTGAATGGATACATAGCCCCATAATCTATCATCATCAGCACCAGCATCATCAACAACGGCATTATGGACTACAGAACGTGCAAAGGAGCAATTATGTATGCACCTAGCGTTGGGACAAAAAGAGCAGTCGCAGCTTTGTATGCAAATCACCATGAAAGTAAGCAAACCGTTGATTCAAAGTAAATATGCTAAAGTACATAGGCAAATAGCATCGCTCGTAGTTGTTTGTTTGTAATCATTATGATTATGATGATTTCCCTGATGATAACGATGACGAAAACCGAGACAATCAGATTTCGAAAGAAACGAGTGATTGAGATTTGTAGCGAAAAGGAATGAATGGCACATCTAGAATGAGCCGAGATTCAATTCCAGTTAAATAAAACAAAGTAAAAAAATCCGTCTTGTCGTATTCAAATCTGGCATAAAATAAAGAAAATGACTGTACGTAATGCAAACTAACGAATCCACTTCGAGTTTATTTTTACTTCACACGCCTTAGTCGTCTCGTCTCGTCTGAAAACAAGGGAAAAAGACATTTCTCCCTATTGTTATTATTACTATTGGACTTGCCTTGCTGTAATGCATAACATTATTTTTTGACTGCCTATTTCGTAGTAGAGTTCTTTTCTATTGTGAAGTTATCATGTCTTTGGGTTACTCTTCCACCAAAATATGCGTCGACATGCAGAAAATAAAATTGAGAAACACATGTACAAACGAGGAGGTGGATGTGGATGTGGATGTGGAGGAAGGAAGGACACATAAAGTTTCTGGGTGACTGTGGAACTGGCATTTTTATTCATCCTCACGACAAACGAAACTGCTCCATAGAGTGGATCCTTCTTCTTCTCTCATGCCAAAGGTGGGAATGCAAGACAGCGAAACATTTGCTCCAGAAAGAAAAATAAATGGTACCTAACATAACATGTGTACCTTGAGATTGTCTCGCTGTATCAGTCTGAATGTGTGCAATAGTCGAGTTTGTATCTAGAGTAAAACTATAAACTACTACCACCCACATTGTTGTAGGCAGTTTCTGTGTAACCCTCATGAAAATAGAAACTGTTTTAGTAGGAGGGAGTTGTCGCAAGTGTTTTTCGAGGAAATGTGTATGAAAATGAATACTATTATTGACGTGAAGAAAGGATAAAATATCCTCTGTAATAATGTAACAAAAGCCTCATGGACAAGGACAAAAGGTGGCTGTGGCTGTACATAGATGTCTTGGACACTTGAATGATTCCCAGTGTTCGCTTTGTACAGTGAAGCAATTTGAGTCCGGATTTTGCTCTCGCTGCTAAATGTGGGCTTTGGACGTGACACATGACTTACGATACGATTGACAATAACGGACTGGTTTTCCTATGGTTATGGTATGGTTACGGTCACCCAGTTCCAAGTTCCCTTTTCTCTCCGCACAGTTTCTTCATTTCCTTTTCTCACGGCTACGCTACTACTTAAGTTGTATTAAAAGAGGTAATGTAGTGTGTGAATATTACACCATAATCGTTTACGTTTTTGCCAACATTTTTAGAGCATGACAAACAATGTAAGCATAAGGATTATTGGAAGTATCAACAGTCATTATCGAAGCGCGCATTTTGTCAAGCGTGAGCTTTCTTATTTTTATCGCTGACTTTCTCAAAGCGTTTCTGTTTTTGCCAAACAGTGCGTATCGGTTAACTCTCAACATATTTAAGAATCTTACTTTCATGTTTGTCTATTGTTTTCTGCTTTCTTGACTTTCACATTATAAAATCGCTTTGCAGTGTGTAAGCGAGTCCAGTTTGTTTAAGTAAGTAACTGATACATGGTGTTCCATTGCTCCTTAAGATATCTCAAAATGCTACATCCTGCATTATGTGACTATACACATATTCAATATTTCAGGATTTTATGAAGAAGTGAATTGTTTTCATGGATTATGCAATACCCAGTACAAAATTATAGCGTACAGACTGACAGAGTAAAAAATAAAGTGAGTTCGAGCGATGCGATGTGGGCATTAAAAATGTACAAGGTATAACTTTGCTTTTTTCTCATTTGCATTCATAATAACCTGGTGGTTTAGACTTTTGTAGTTACCGACCGACAATAAGAATGACGGTGACTGACATTATTGGTATACGATACGAAGCTTGTCTGAAAGTCTGTGTGAACTGCACTCAGATTCTTTCTTAAATATTATTTTTACACTGAAGTGTGTTGTGCAATGATAATGATCTGTCTGCTAGTTTGCTTATGAAAAGTGAAGTGATGTTTGGAACGTGAAGTGTTTGCTCACCGTAGAGTACCTGGTGCATTGCCTGGCAATAATCGTATGCATAGTGGTGAGAGAGTAGCAAAGAATAAAATTAAAAAATCCAGAGATACGCTTCCTTCAACCACGGTGAGAACTAGAAAAGAGAAACGACGTTCACTTCACTTCACTCTCTCTGACGATGATGAAACTTGGCATACTCGCACAAACAACCACTTCCATTTTAAAATTATCAAGTCACTTTCAATGAAACTGAAAAGAGATTGTTAAAATGATTTTCATGTATTAATAATACACATAGCTATTGCTAATATTAGCGGCTTACGTATATACCCATTATTACGCGTCTGTTTAAAAAAATCAAGGCATCGTGGAATTTAATAATGGAATGAATCTCCTGCTTTGTGCTCGGCTCCTTTTTTTCTTTCATCTAATCGCTGGTTATGGTTAGTTATGTTATATTAGAAAAAAAATGTTTTTTCTCTCCTAGTTTTTAGACACATGGCTGTTTCTTCCTTTCTTCGCTGAAAAAAAAAGATTGTGTCGAGTCGAGTGTGTGGGTTTTAGTCGGTAGTCTGAAACGCTTATTGTAACAAAGAAAAGCTGATTGTGCTCATTCACGCACTTAACTTGCTCCAAAGTTCGCCATTTCTGTGGAGATAAATTCCCCCGTTAAAAGAAGGACCAGATCCTGCTCGCTAGCGCCAGCAAATCCAATTTCATTTTCTTTTCCACTTTCCTCTCTTCCCTTTAAGTTCATGTTATGGTAGCTTGATAATTGCCAAATCCCACACTCTTTGACATAATCTAAGCTCATCATCATCTACAACTTCAGGGAGATAGAGGATTCCCGTCATCAAAATGTCATTGATTTTTTCTCTTTTTGTTGGTCGGCCTGAACTCTGCTCAGGCAGAGTTGGATTTTGCTTCGGATGAATTGTCATGATAAGCAAGCGCCATAAACTGTTTATCGTACACATATTTGGGTCAAGATTATCTGGGGTGGAAGTTGAACCGAGTTAGCTTACTTGTTACATTACATATGTTGACAACTGCCAGAAAACTGTTTTTGATTATAACGTGCAAAAAAAACTTACTGATACGATATCAATAGCAGAGACGGCCAGAGCATGTGCCTGGCGCTTGGCTGAAGCTGTAATGTGAAGAAATGAGGAAAAGCGAAATTCTTCTGAATGTTGATGTTTGCCATGCATAAAAAACATGAGAAAGAAAAAGAGAAGAGAAAGAAACAAAACAGAGAGTCTGTTTGTTAGTGACGGATATACAAATAGAAAAGTTTGCATAAAAATAATAAACTCGATTTTTTCGCGGAGAAACAGAAGGAAAAGCGGAGATGTAAGAAATTCATCTAACACTTTGCTTCTGAGTTTAGCTAGCCAGCACATTTTATTCCCTCGTTTTTCTCACACAAGGAGAAAAACAAAACATCCATTTCTGCACATTTAGCCCAACATCACCAACATATTTCATAGCCAACATAACATAGGAGAAAAAGCAAAGCTGAAGCAGAGTTAGAACAAAGTCCAAGTGGAAAAGGGATTGCATCGCTTTTTCTCTCATTTTCGTCGCTTCACTCCACATCAGCCTGTTTCTTCCGTTGAATCTTTACCAAAAAAGCTCTGCTCTTATTTCTGTGTTATTGTTGGATTTCACGCTTTTTCTCTTGCTGCCTGCTCCACTCTCTCACATCTCAGCCATCAGTTTCATTGTTATCCTGTGCCTCTTGCGAGAATGCAGACCAACCAAATATCCATAATACATTCAAGCTGAAAGAAAAGAGCAGAGTTTGTGGAATTGAGGAGTCAGAATTGTGTACGTATGTAGAAAGAAAATCATGATATAAAGTCGTTTGTTCGCGTTCCAAAGAATCGTGAATGAGAGAGAGAAGTTTTGTAGCGAGTGAGTAGCAGTATGCAGAAGGCATAACATCCCCATCACCGGTAGAAGAAAGAAGCAGCAGCCACGAACAATTTCTGCTCGTTTCTCTCTTTTTTCCCTTTTTATACATTTTACTTGGCATGTGTACTATAAATGTGTTGTAGTGGTGTGCATTATAAAGTCGGTCTCTTCTCTTCTCGCTTCTGCTGAGCTGCTTCTTTCTGGATACGAGACACCAGCACCACCACTTACTTTCCCATGGGTTGGGTCGACGATCGATCGCTTTACTTTCAAGTAGAATGTTGTACTCTGTGAAAATACCATAATATCACGTATAACGTACAACTGCTATTTCCATTACTGCTGCTGCTCCTCCAGCCAGCAGCAACGAAAAAAAACTCTAGTGTCAGTGCTCGTTCGTGTAGTAGTGAGTAATACTACTCTGGTGTTTTTAAAAAACCAGAATTATTAATACATTTTTCCGACTAGCTTTTTTGTTACGACGAACACGAAAAAAAGTAACAGACAGAGAACACCGTATAATACTATTTACTACTTTTACTAGTCACAATAATTTTGTTAACCAATTTCCGCTTTCTATTATAATAGTGGTGCTAGTAAATTCTCAACAAGAAATATGAGCGCAACTCACGATCAGTAGATCAGGTAGTAGAGTATTGAAAATGTCAAGGGAGAATTTTTTCATACCTTTTTATACACAACAAATTTCGTACAACAACAACAACTGCTAATAATAAATTTTAATACCTTAAATAAATCTATATTACATTACATTACAAACATTAAAGTACAACTACTCGACTTTACAAAACTGCGAAAGAAGAGTTTCTTTCTTGTACAAAAAAATATTGTTATTGTTGATACTTGTTACTGTTTGCTACTACTGTTGCTGCTGTTATAATAACACACTTTCCAACCTTATTTACGAAAGGAAAAAGGAGACAAAATTTTGACTGATGTTTGTTACAATAAATAATAATAATAATAATGCCCCACTAATAATAATAACAGCTCAACAAGTCGTGCTGAAAGCAGCTACATCACATTACAACTGCCACCAGATCAGGTAGAGACTCTTTCTCATTTTCATTTCATTCACTTCTCTTTTTACATTTTACATCTTTTATGTGATTCATTCCAAGAACGGAACCATGTCTTTTCCTGTTTATTCTGTAAGTATGGAATATTCAACATCGTCATGTCATAGCTATAGCTAATAAGTAATCTAGCACAGTGATAAATAGTGAGAGTGGGGCTAAACATTGTATAATTGTACATACATAAGGTTTTGTAATCTGAAACTAATCTTGTAATAAACTGCACATCCTCAGTCAGTCAGTGCGTATGTACAAACATCTCCAAAAAAGTTTATTGCTGTTGTGTGCTACATTCTACTTACATTAGATACTCCATTACTCTCAGCCCGGTACATTCCCCAGTAATAATTTTCCATTTTACCAATGCATGTGAGTGATGTAACTGAACGTACCTAGAATTAGTTCATAAAAAACTCAACTTTTTCTTCTGCGTTTCACTGAGGATTTCTTGTGAAGCATCTTTACGCTTACCTGAAAATGTGAGAGTTCCTCAGTGAGTGATTCTGGATATTGTTTTACTTCATTCGAGGTGGACGAAAATGTATTCCCATTGTTGGCAACGTGTAATAATAGAGTTGTGTCCGTCTTATTAGAAATGCCAAGATGCATTGTTACGCTGTGCTTTATTTTATATACATAGCTGAAGAACTTTCGTCCATCGTGCATTAAGAATGCGTGGCAAACATCAGTAATGCACGTTACTTGTTTTACTACCTTGCGAAAAACCACACAGCAATTTTTAACGATTCAACATGGAACAGAGACTGTCTTCAAAGAGAAACAAAAACGAACACTGGGAGCATAAAGGATTATTACCTTTATGCACATCTATTTCATTCTATTGCATAAAACCTGCGAAATTCTCGTCTCATGTACATAGCGTAACTATTTTTCGGATCTTTTGTTTTCTGTCGTCCACTCCGTATGCATTGGCACTTTTCTACTCTCAAAGCACAAAATTATCTGCTACCAGTAGTAAATAGCAGTAGCATTACGAATTGCAATCTTCTGGATTCTGTTTACTCAATCAATTAATAGAATTTCTCGCTTTGATTGATTGTAAGTACTCGCAATGATAAGGTGAAAATGATCTTATTCCTTATCTTAACTGGAAGGGTTGGTTTGCATTGCAGCTCAAAAGTTTCATCTTCTTACCTATGTATCATTCCAGTGATTGTGAATGTCATAACACAAAGAATATCATTATGATCTCGATGCATGCATATGATGTAAAAATTCTCCTTTCGCTTTAAGAGTCTCCAAAGGTAATTTTTCGTTGGCATATGTAATGAGCAAAGCTAATAACATGGATATATAATGTTGCTGAATACACATGGGATGTTACGTGATGATGATTGTTCATGGTGATATGATGGAGTTTGTTGGTAATCAGTCGGATGAAGTTCCTTGTGCTTTACTAGATTGTGGTTGTAGTTTGAGTCGGTCGGTCGGTCGGTTTGGTTATGAAATACCGCTTACCCGTAGTCCTGTCCTGTCCTGGTGCCAGTAAGAAGCGGTACCTCTTCTCCCATCTTGTCACCATTTTCATTTGTCAGTTTTATTTTCTGCTTGTTTTCTCATTACCTTGTGGATAAATTGTAAAAGTCTTTAAAAACTGAATGAAGCCTACAGGAGAATCATAACTCACCTGAAAAAATACTAGTTGAAAATTTGTGTGCAAAAGTTGTCAGTCATGTAGTAAGGTAATGTAAACTTATTCAATAGGTTTACTTGTAATTTTAAATCAAGGTTGTTTCACTCATTTCGTTGGATACAATCAGTGCCGTGATTAACATGAGCAGCGAGACTGCAGCTGCCAAGTGTCATGTCATCATCATAAAGTATTATTACAGAAAATAACTTGTCTAAAAAGTTTTAACAATGGGGTCGTAAAACCTCACAGGAATTTTTAAACAGAGTCGCTCCGTGTTTTACCTGTAAATATTTTTATACCAGAAAATAAAAACCTGGCGTGGCGACATAGACAGGCAGTAAGCCGGAGGCTAGGGTTCCTCTCCACTTGTCAAGCTTACTAATGTGTTCATAATTGCAGTTTATTTTGAATTTAATTCTGAATAATTAGCCCATTTTCACATTTCCGTCTACTAATTGTTCTAGCCTAGAACTTCTAGCTACATCATTACCAACTCATTATCATAGTGAGTGAGTGAATGAGTGAGCTGTAAAAGTTGAAAAAGTTGGAGTTTCTGGATGCGCTGTTATTTCATTTATTTGGTTAGGTGGATGTGGATATCCACTTCTTGCTAACTCCTTAAATAAATATGCCCTTTCCATTCTGCAGAAAGTGTTTGCAAGTAACAGTGAAAGCATAGATACAAGTTTCAGTTACTCAAGATCCGGACTGCTTTTGAATCCTCTCTCGTTTTACTTCAAAGTTTGTTGTTTATTTACCGTGTGTTTTTAGTGGCTGCGCATCAATAAATTGTCGATAAACAGTTTACTTTATTTTTGGAAACTTCCATAGGAAATCTTTCCTATTTTCCATAATTGCGCATCATGAATTCAAACCAAGAGCTCCACCGGCGCTTTGCAACATTTCACTTCAAAGGAAGCGCAAAAAGTAGTGTGTACACAAATTTATTTCTACTTTCCTTTCCTTAGTATCACTGACCTCAGTGACGCAACAGATATGAAATTGTATATTGTTCAGAAGAGTGCACTCGTTTTTAGTTGGCTAAATTGCTAGTGTCATGTCAAGTCGATTGAGCGATGGAAAGGCAGCTGGGCTCTCCCACGGTGAAAAATTAGGCGCTCGTCTCTTCATGCACCATCCATCACCTATGACATTGCATTCCATGCCTAGTCACCGGCACTCGGCACCTTACAAAAACAAATTTAATCTCTCCTCACTCTTTCTTTTTCTAGTTTCAATTCAGCCAATTGTAGACGGAAACCGCTTTTTACTAGGCTGTATTTCATCTCTGAACAGACATTTATCGAGTCATGATACTTCCATTCAGAGCTTGGTCAACATCAAGCTGAAGCTCAAAGCTTGTGCAACATTTTGTGGCCCACGCTTGATCTTTTCTCTGATGCACACGATTATCGTCATCATCGCATTACATATTACTATTACGAGCCATAACGTCTGCTTTAATGAAAAAGTACTACATAAAAAAATACACGACAGGAATGCACATAAATTTAATTTTTCACATTAGTTTCTACCAAACTACACATTCCACTCTGAAAGTGAAATTGCATACTCAAGCTAATTAAATTTGTCAAGAGAATAAATTTTGTTACAATTAGCGTGACACTGTGATGAGCGGGGCTTTGATGACAATGGCAATGCTCTTTTTTCTCTCTCTTAGCGATCTTGAAACAGTTGTGTTTCTATCTAATAATAGCTGAACAAAGGAATAAAAAGAGGAATAATTTTTGCGTGTCCATTTACAGGTTCACATCTACTTCTTGGGGGCGGGGACGGAGGACCTAGCACAGCTAGTGGTAGACACCATCACCACCACCACCACCATCAACAACATCCTTCGAGCAGATCGAATGGGCCGAGTGGTCGACGCACGTTGAAAATGGACATGCAAGTTCGGGTAAGAAAAGAGGAGGCGAAAGTAAATTTGGCATTCGTTGTAATCGTAAACTAACTAGAAATACACGTCATCTTTTCTCTTCCCTCTCTAAGCCAATCGCTCAGCTACTTCAGTTCGTTTCATGCTTAATAAACTTCCGGAGATTTTATGAATTGAAAAAACAAATTACTCCAATAAAATCTATGAAAAGAGCAAGCAAAGCGATAAATACGTTAGAATAATAGAAGCAGCAGTGGGAGTGACGCAGCATCCCCAATCACTGGAAGTTATGAAAAGGAGAAATTTCGAAAGAAGAGTTAGCTGCTACTATTTCCGACTTTGCTGTGTAGTATCTTTTTTCGCATAGTCTTTTATTGTTTTATTAGTTAGCGTAAACGTGCAAACATCAGCTTACACAATCACCTACGATAGTATGTAGGTGGTCATAAAAGTAGTGGGGGAAACTATCGCTGACGGTGTTTGCCGCTAGCAGAGGAATGCACATAAAAAGTGGAGAATTTAATGAACCTTTATTCTGGAACTGGAGCAGAGCTCAGTTCAATATTAATAGCTTTGTGAGTGCTCTGCTCTCAAGGAGCAGGCAACAGCAAAAGCCACGAATCTTTGATGATCATATACGAAAGAAAAAATAGCAACGCAACTCAAATATATTACTGGTTTAGACTCACTACTCGAGTCGACTCACTCAGACGCAGCTTCCGCTCGTTGGAAAAAAAAGTTCGAGTCTGGTTTTTCTCCTTTCACTATTTTTTTTATTAAATAAGAGTGTGGAGAGAAATGGGATCGACATGAGAGAAATCTTTTCGCAGAGAAATGTACCACCTGAAACTGACAAATTACAGTGATAAATGTAGCCAAGAGGAAAATTATTTCGGAGACAGTCAGAAATAAACGACAATGAAGTGAAATCCTTTGCTTCAGTCATACGCTTCTCCTCCAGTGTCCACTTTGTCATTTGTCACTTTTCCTCTTTATTACCACAAATAACAAAATAAGTGACCCGGAAGGCCAACCAGATTCATTCTGTTTCTTCGAGCGTTGCTTCCTTCGTCATGCTGTTTGCTTGCCATCAAAAAACTAACAGGCTATTACAATCAATCAATTTCAAGATACTTACATTTCATGGCAATTTTCCTCGTGCAGTCGAGTCGTGACATTACTTAATTATTTTTAAATAAATATCCTACTAAAACGTAGTCATTTAACCATTCCCAATGCAATTCGCTACCTGCTCAATTTGTTTTCTATCATGGCCCTAGGCCTATGTAAAGCTGTCTTTTTTCTGAACAACATAACAACATCATCATCATCCACTCACGGTTATCAGTGGAAAAGCATCAAATATCAACATTAGGTGAGGAATGTTTGACAGGATTAAATAAATGTTCATGTAGCAATGTGCATTCAGCTCACGTAGCTGCAAAACCGCCGCCGTGTCTTTTCTTGATACATGTGATGTGTGTGAGCCAGAAAACCGTGGTGGAAGTGGAGATGACGATGATGATGATAATCATCATGCTCCACATGTTTACTACCAATAATACCAACCAACCGAATCAGAACAGCGAAACTCAGGTTTTTTTTAAATGCACACATCTCATGCAATAACAGTTACGTTAGGTGAGAAGACTGCGAAATTTTTATGGCCTTTTGCGACTTCTTTCTAATGCGATGCATGCATATACACATTGACATTAACGTCCGACTCTTAGAGAAAGTCTGCTGTGGCAATAGCAATAATCGCATCGTCATTTTATATAACTAGATGCTAGCTGGTTTGTTAGTTGCCATTAACTTTAAGTGCTATAGCGGTTGGCGTTTCAAAATTGCTATGATATGCAACAGCACAACGAAACGAAGCGTCAAATTTTATTACGCAAAAAACAATCTTGGGAAACACAAAGTTGAGTTCTAGCTTTTACAGTCTTTAATTCTGGAATGCTAGATAAAAATTGGCGATACAACGATTAGAAAAGATAAAATATTCCTTGTTACAATATTTATGCAAAAGTGCAAATTTTGCACTAATTTATACACTAAGCTTCACTTCAGCTGGCCGTCAATTCATTTTCATAGTCATTTCAATTTCGTCAGTAGCATCAGCCAGCAGCCTCCGCTCCGAGACATCCCTCGGCTCCAGTAGAGTGTGCCACTTTTGCAAATTAATTATGGTGTGGTGAAACGTAGGTGTAAAGTGAAATTATGAGCTCGGGATGGCCGTGATTCATGTACTTTTACACTTGTGTATTTTACCGGCAATTACGGGATTTCCCAGTTAAAACATGATTTCGCTGCCTGTGATATGAGCAAAATGAGCGTTTAATTGCAAATCAGTGGACTGTTTTACGAGCGAAGCAGAGTGGAGCTGAAACAGGGCAATTACATTGTAATTTTAGATTAGTACCTTGTTTACTACCGAATGCGATTCATAAATTGCAACTCGACAGTACGTAGAAGCTTTGTTAAATAAATGAATGAAAGAGAGATGCAGATGCTTCTGACTCCTGTCTTATCGCTTGCTACGATCAACAATTATTACGAGATATTTGTATTCATAAACGATTAAGCTTTTATCCGGAGTCGGAGGCGGTGAGATGGATGAGATAATGATTGGGTAATTGTAACACGATACATGAATGGAAGTAGTGATTAGGTAATTGTTAGGTTGTGTAGGCAGTAGTTTGAGAAGGTAAAGGGCGAGGAAGAGAAAAGAGTTGTTAATCCATGTATGCATTGTTTTGCGTGATTGCGTTGCGTGTATCAAGTTATCCCTTATTTGTTTCGCGATAATTGACTTTTATTATTTCTTATTTTTCCACTTGTTTATGTATGTGTTCGTAGTCTCCCACAAGTGCACGCGTGGCCAACCCCAATACCTCAGCCACTAGCCGTAGTATCGATGGATCGTATCCCCCTGGTATTTATGCAAACCAGCCGAAGCCCTTGGCTTATAGCCACTACAGGAACTCGGGCTCGGTTGCCTCCTCCATTTATTCTGAGCCGATCCATAGATCACATCCACAGCCTTATAAACAGGTTTTTTTCGTTTTTATTTCCTCTCTAAGTATCGTCGCTACTTACTTGCGTAGACTCATTTCTATTCGTATTGTATTAGATTGTATTATGAATTGTCCATTTCACTTTCTTCACCACAAGTCAGATTTTTCATTTTATTAATTGGTTTCCTCCTCAATTCAAGATGAAGCTAAGCTCTGACAATGACTGAATGAATGAAATGAAAAGTCAGCAAGGAATT
>VYYJ01003438.1:0-16642 GCA_021029165.1 Cyphoderus albinus | reverse complement strand
GAGGTTGTAGTGGCGCAAAATGAAAAAAAGGTGTAAAAATCGATAAAACACTTAAACCGTGAATGCTTTTTTTATTTACTATAGTTGTACATATTGAATGCGTAAAGTGTTTAGACATGGATATAAACAATACAAAATAATTAAATCACAAATAAGTTCAAAGGGTTGAGAGTTTTTTTATACCAGAGCCCTTGAATTACATTCGAATTACATGACCAAGAAATATCAAACATTGTCGCTGCGCTGTGACAGTCACTGCGGGGATGGTGTGCTCAAATGTTTTTCAAAAATATTTTACGATTTTGTTGACAAAAATCCAGCAGGTATAAGGCACCGTTTGATGATGTGATGTTATGAGATATGAAATGAAATTGAAAAAATAAAAACAGCGATGAACTTTATATATTTTATCTCTACTGTTGTTCAGAAGCTTTTTTTGCCCTTTCAAAGGTGTACATTTTTTCAAAGTTGAGGAGAAACAGAAGAATGAAATGACAATAAAGTTTTTTAAAAAATTAAAGGTGCATTTGATGCACACGCACCGCACCATTTCATGAACTTAACTGCTAGCTCCTGTCATCCCATTTGATGAAAAACTGCTGCCGCTGAGCTGCCAGCCGGCATTACTATTATCATCCTGATCACAGCTTGAGAAGCATTCTTCTGCTCTAAGATGTAAAATGATTGTAATACACGATAATAATGTAATGGTGATGAGCAATAAAAATGAGAAATTCTAATGTTAGGAATTTTTATAAGCCCAACTCCAAACCTCTGCTTGATAGTAACACAACACAGGTAAGCTGTGGATAATGACAATAATCCCCCTATAAAAAGTGTTCAGCTAATAGGGAAAAGTCACTTAAGGGATTTTGTCATTTGTATTGTTATTTCTCTTCTTAAGAGTTTCTATTCTGCATCCAGATTTTTCTATTACTCTAAACTAGCAGAATTTTAAGCTCAAACGTGCGTGGACAATCTTTAAATGGATGCAACAGTCTATAGCGAATAGGAATGAAACACATGAAAAACATCGAAGTTCACTGTTGTTCATCGAGAAAACAACTGTTACAAACTTTGGGCTATACGAAGACTTCTTAAAACGATCATTGCGTTAACTTCTTTTACCGTCGTATTACCTAACTTTACCTTCCTCTTGAACAAAAAAGCAGGACTTACAGGTAAAGAAGGGTTGTTGTAGCAAGGAATAAAAACCGACTTACCCATGTATAGATCTTTGATGATAATCGTCTCTAAATGTTTCTTCTTCCCCTTTTCGTCAAGACAGGGAATGTGGCTTGAAGAAAAGGATTTATGATCTTCTGGATAGGAAGAGAAGGAAAGTCTTGTAAATAAATGGACTGAAGTACGGTGAGCGATGTACCGAAGGATTTGCTGAAGTCCAGTCAAGCTAAATGAAACGATAAAGCGCATAAAGCAATGTTAGATTCTCTTCTGACTTCAAAGGAAAAAGGTCCGCCGAGTAACTTATGTCCTTTTATGTAGTTAATTCCTTTAATTCCGAAAATAATAATTTGATGGAAGTAAAACCGGTAAGAAGCTAGTTTTTAAGCAAAGCCGATGTCGGCTTGTAGAATTCGGCTAGAGTGCTAATATAATAATAATAAAATATTAAATTGTAATCAGAAAACACGACAAGCGGGCAGACGATACGTTTAAATGATAAAAACCGTGATGTGCTATGATTTAATTGTATATGTACCAAAAGGTTGGCTGGCCATAGCGGAAGAACTATAAAAATCGTAATTTCATATTTCTAAGGGCACTGCAGTACGAATATTGGTGTTGTTNATATGTACCAAAAGGTTGGCTGGCCATAGCGGAAGAACTATAAACATCGTAATTTCATATTTCTAAGGGCACTGCAGTACGAATATTGGTGTTGTTTGTATAAAGCACGTATATGTAGTTATTTTTGGATGGAATAAAGGCGCATTGCACGCGGGCATAAATATTTAAATGACAAGAAGACAGCGGCGGCGGATGATTACCTTCTCTACTCGCTCCGACTCTCATGTGCCATGTACGACCATTTTTAAGGCTCTCTTGTCTGTCCATCCGTCAGTCAACTAAGCAGATGAAAAAGATACTCAAAATTTCACGCTTCATACAACATCCGTAGCCCGACAATGACAAAACTAGCATTGAAAAAAGTCGATTTTTCTCTGGCCCGGAGCTGTATCATTCTTTAATGTGATTATGTGAACCGCTTTTTTAGTCTGGAAGCTGTTGAGTGTGTCGCTGAGCTGGATACATTTTTTTAATCAAGAAAAAGTGTATTTCATCAGTTGCATTTACAAATTACAAACGCATGAAATCGTTGATAATCTACAAGCTGGATAGTTACACGACACGTAGAATTATTATTTAGGAAAAAATAAACTGTTTTTCAAATTGTTTTGTAATCAATGCTCTGTATCTTTTAGCTTTAACTTTTAACTTTATTCATACAAAATTGTTTCACAGACAAAATTGCCTTTTTAGCAGCATAAAGCTTGGTTTGTTTTAGGTAAAGCTGCAATATATCTAACATTTATTTGAGTAAACTTTACCCAAAGGAGTAATAGGAGTGTATAAAGAGAATATATTTGCCAGTTACGAAACAAATTTAAGTGATCCTACACCTACACATTCTGAAACTGTCGCCCCAGACTTTGGGTCAGCTTTGTTGTGTGTTTATTGCGCAAAATTTCAATTGATTTCCTTTCTCCGTGTTTAAACCATTCTGTTGGTTTAGGTTAACAAATTTCTGGATCATGAGAATTGGATACAGTAAGGATTTATGGTCCCCATCAAAGAAAATTGAAACGCTTGTTACTACAAAAATTGAGGATTTACTCTAATAAATGGCGTGCTTAAAGATGACTAAGTTGTATCGAAGCTACACGCTGAATGATTCTCTTTGAATACAACATTTTGGTTTATAAAGGCACATGAGATTTTATTAAGCGTAGCGTAGCATATTTCTATTTCTTTAACTTAAAATATTGGCTTAAATTTTAGTCAGGAAAGATGAATATTGAGGAAAGTGAGAAGAAAATATGAGGATTTGATAATTTTTATAGATTTGTTTCATCTTTGCCACATGACCGATGGTTTTGGTGCTGCTACTTTAATAAAACTCGGCGTAAATATTTCGGCAGATAATATTACTTTGAGAATTACTGGAAGTCACAACCTGATTTATTATTCATTCGTAATGAATCACTTCCATTACCATCTGGTTTACCTCTTTTCGTTTCCTGTGTAATTGTAATGAGATCAGTGAAGCAATTTATATTTTGTTTCAGTTCAGTGTTGTTCATTCTTGGATTTTGGAACATCGAACATTGTTGCAGGTGGGTGTGAATTACAAAGGTGTAAACGACGAGGCGGTTTCTAAACAAAATCACTACTGCAAGCGTAGAAAGGGCAGGACTGACTGACAAGGAGAAAGACTTGTTATCTTGATGTGATTTCTTTTAATAAATAAATGAGCACTAGATGAGATTCTCCAAAGATTTACGCGTTCTACGTGTTCACTTAACAAGAACCACTTAGCATTATTGCCTTACAAATATGATTGTTGCCACCTGTTTGAATAGATCACATACTAAGAGGGTTGCACAAAAATTAGTTCATTTAAAAAATTGACGTTTTTTAATTTTCTTGGACATGTTCTCATTCAATAATTTTTATGCAATGGTCCCACGTAAAAATTAAGTGTTTGCATGATTGCTTTTACTGATGTGGTTTGTAAACCCTAATCCAAATGGAAGGTGCAGTTTAACGGATACTCGCTGGGTAATGAAATTAAACGAAGATGACGTGATTATTTACGCGGTCGCAAATCAAATCTCCAGAGGATTTCTTTGCATCGGCCGAAGAAATATTTTACAGTATTCACAAGGTGTAATGAAAGTGATCTATCATGTTAACTTTTAAATAAGGCAAGCTTTGCTAAATGGAATCTTTAGCATAGCCGCGTACATTAAATAAGAGCAAACGATGAACCAACGAATCAATACATCAAAATTATTTCATTCTAATATTTTATGGTTTTATGATAACTTCTTTGATAGGGGTACAGTCTACAATATTAGTGTTACTGTACGGCTACAGTAAAGAGGAAGAGTGTCCTTGGAATAGTTTCACGTACAAATCTAAATTATTATGAGTTAGACGTCTAAATTGCATGATGACGTTTTATGTCAAGCTCCAGTTCAGTTCCACGTTTTTTGCGCCTTTGAAAGAAACGTCAACAATCCTATTTAAGCTCACACTGGCATTTTGACTTTTACTAGAAGCCCACCTGCAGTTTTTCTAACACGCAATAATAACAAGTTCCACAAACCTTCATTTCTAATTCTAGTCTTACTTTATGGCAAAGGAAGCAATGACAAAATCTTAAGAAGTTCACTTTATTGCGTAGAAAAGAACAACTTGTAAAACCGGAGTTGGGCAAGGAATATCAACTAGAAGCAGCACCCTTCAGATTTAAACTTTCCAGAGCCAGAGCGAAACATCCTAAAAATTTGTAAACATAAAAATTACACTTGTTAGCCTTGCATTTAGCCATCTTGTTTGCTAGAAAAAGACTGATGGTACACATGCACCATGCAACTTGTTTTTATTTGATACAGGTGTTACTATTTTAAATTTATTAAGCCTGTTTCATTTAGTAAATGTACGTATAGCTGAAAGTTTTTGGAAAAAATGTATCCAGTTCTAATTTGAATAGTACTGTTGGTCCCAAACAATTTTACTTCTTGCTCCATTTAAGAATCAAATGCAATTATGAAAATGGCAGCTTTATCTTCTCATAAACTCACATTTAAGAAGATAGAAGATGACTTTTAAAAGCAAGTTGCATTTTTATCTTCCGAGGTTTAAAATGTTAACGGGTTACAAGGGGAAATTGTGTTAGTAGTTGAAGCACCAAGAAACATCTAACACCTGCACACCTTTCATAAACACCAGCATACAACAATACCAACATCACTCTAACATTCAGCTAGGTTGAGTCAAGACGAGCAAGTGTAATCCACACATGACAAGACATAAAGAATAAAAAGAGTAAAAATTTTAAACTCTACAAGGATACACAATTAGGAAACAAGTACGATGCATATTGTGGGGCTTACGTATATAATCCTACTACTTAAAAGAAAAGGCATCATTTTTCAATTTCTTTGCCTGTACACTTGGTTTTGGTAGAAAGTCTGACTTTTGTATTAACAATATTAATAATAATAACACTAAAATATTATGATTATGACGGGACTTAATGTGGGAAGAAAGCTCTTGCACTTTTGTGCTTTCTCAGTGGGTGTACAGTATACACAGACACACATATTATAGATCATATTATAGTAAAAAATACAATGTGTAAAAGAGCACCCATTCCAGCGCCCTTTCAATTTTCGGACATTGGACTGAACTGGATAATGATTCATGAATCAAAAGGGATTTTTCGAGAGCTTTGAAAACATTCACATGAAATGATTCATAGTACACTAAAGTTCATACTGCATTAAATGCAACACAATGTGATATGTTGCTATCTTCCCTTTGGATAAAACATTTCGGTGACTTCAGCTATTTCATATTTTGGAATAGATTGGAAGGTCTTAAATTGTTTACTTCAGGTCCAATTTTTGTTAAATCGCGTTTGTTTTCACATGTGTATTAACTTGCCGGACAGCACAGCTTCGAATAACGTAACGGAAAATAGACTGGAAACATTTTAATAATAATACCTTAAGAATAGATAAATAGCTAGGAATACAATACTTGATTAATATCCTGTAATGAATGTCGCATTTTTCATGAATGGTACCATATCATCAAAATAAAGTTTATTCAATTTTATTTTAAATAAATCGTCACGTGTAATGACGTGTGTGAGGGCACAAACATTAAATGCTTTAAAATATCAAACATTTTCTGGATTCAGCATCTACTACTCGCAGCATTCACATGACCAACCGACTGAATTGTGAGTCAGTGGGTACGATGAGAATGCAAACTCGAGTGCTGTCGGTCTTCTGAGCTTTTTCTTTAATTGGAAAATCCATTTTTATGAGAGTGGCGTGCTTGTTACCTGTACAAAGCACGGTAGATATTTAAATGCAATAATGATGGCGATGACTCATGTACTTGCCTGCATCCTACATTCGTTGTTACCTGCTCGCCTCATTTATTGTATGCTGCACAAGTTGATATTTAACAATCACATAATTTTTCCTGTGAGCTTCACCATTATCAACATCATTATGCTTTTCCTCCATTTCGAAGAAAAATAAGCTTCTCACTTATAAAAACGAAGCTTTTGTTAAAAAGTGTAATTTTCTGGATACCAAGATGCATCATCCTGGAAATTACTGCAGTTTTGAACAATTCCCAAAAATAATTGAATACTTGAAGTATATTTGTGAAGTAAAACATGATTATAGGGGAATTATTCAGGGTGGGCTTGCAATTGTCAATTTTATTTAACAATGGGAAACATAAATAATAATGAGAATCAAATCTTTCCTTTGAATCGTGTGATGAGAAATGGGGCAAATTAGGACAGCCAAGTCAAAATTCGTGAAAATAAATCAGAGTTCAGAATTCAACCTTTCCAATTCAACAGTATAACTTTTACTTTTTACTTTTTCTTTGACAGACTTGGACTGATAGATAATCGATTAAATTATTATTAGATTAAGAAACAGGTCAAAAGTACAAAAAATATACATCAATTGATTGATTTCACTATTTGACTAGTAGACTAACATTTCACTAATATTTCGACCTAGAAAAATTTGATAAAATAGATATCAGATGAAAAGTATAATCGAAGTAGCTGCAAATTGTATTATTAAATACAGATCACGTTATGTAGAAAAAGTGGAAATTATTGATTAAAATGTAACACGCAGTCTTTACTTGGTTTGATGTTGGGGCCAAAATTTCGCAGTTTGATTTATTCTGCACTGTCGATTTTAAATGTCGTTAGTATATGCTCGTATATTTAATTAAATAAATTATAACAACGAAAGAAAGCGGACAGAACCAGAACCGTCGAAATAAGTAAATGAAATGAAGATCAAAATTTTGATCACAAAAAGTACTATTGTCGAAGAAAGGTTATAAAAAAGGAGTAATTTATGCACACGGCACGACTCATGAACTTCTTTTCTATGAACTGGGCAACATAGAAACACATTCCCCTCTTTTCCGTTCAAGAATGTCGACTCGGTCACGTAAAATGTGATCTAGGTACTAGATAATCATACTCAAAGCAATAATTTTCATTTGACATGAAGAAACAAAAGATACAACCAAACCAAAATCTCCTTTTAATAAATCCAATTTTGATATTCTAATTACTGAAGAAGGTTCGTCCGTGTTTTGGAAGTTAAATTATATTTGAGATTATGGCATGGCAGTGATATTTGTACATACTTTCTCAGTTATCACTTAACATGCAGAATTTGATATCATTGTATTTGAGCCCTCTTGAAAAATTAAACCTTTTTACGAAATAATCCTAATCAAGAATGAAAGTTGGTTGCGAAAGTGTGGTTCTAGTTGCTTGTGAAGGTCCGTTGCGTAGGTTTACTTCACAATCATAGTATTAAAATTGCAAGTGGAAAGCCAATTCATTTAGCTGATTTCCCCTGCCCAAAACCGTTTCCTTTCTATTTAGTCTCAGGGTTTTCTCTTAAAAGTCTGTATTTGAGCTGTCAACCATTTAACAGAACGTTCGCCTTCGGCAGAACGCATAGTTATTCATATTCAGAGAATTGGAAAGGAAACGCAAGTAGAGCATTCTAGTTTAATGCGGGCCACATTCGAGAGTTCGCAGAAATGTTTTTACACAAGAGCTCTAGGTTTATATACAAAAATACAGCACAGGTTTGATGATTAGTGATGCTGAAACAGACTCGTGTTTGGTGCATGTGAGTGACTTTTTGGTTTCGTAATCAAAATCAGAATGAGATGCTACCCAGCAGCATATATCTGATTAAAAAGTTCTCAACCGTCAATTTCACTGATTTATGCAAAATATATGAGACAATGGGTTATATTACGTTTTACCGAATAATTCCAGAAAGCTCCAAAATAATAAAACTCCAACTCATGGACTGGAAGCACACATGATCATTTTATTTTCCCACAGAAGGGATTTTGGGGAATGGAAAGGTGGAAATCGGTTTCAGAACGAATATTTTTAAAAGTATAGCTTAGCTGCAGACTGATTTCAGTGAATTTTGTGGTTACACCAGCTGATGTAGTTTTCGCAAATAGGGACAGGGGCAGTTAAAACCGTTCCATAACAATAATTGAAAGATTCCGGAAGAGGAAGCGGTACGTTCATAGAATCTGTCTTACAAAAGTGGAACACGCCAAAGCACATTTCATAAAGTGTCATTGCATTACATTGAAAATTGAAAACCTGTTAAATCGTGAATAATAGAACTTCTAAATACTATGTGGCATATCGCATTGAAAAAGTTTATTTCTCGCTGCAACAACCATGCGTTTTGTAACTAGTTGAAGAAAAACTGTACAACAAACTGCATGACAAAAACTAACATTTGGTTTCTCCCATGTAAATAGTTTTCTCCAATTCCTTCGGCTGACAAAACTTTACCCAATGAACTTTTCCTGAGAGTGAGTTTGGTTTTTGTAAAGCATGTTGTGGAATGACTTGAACCTGTGACGGATTCTCTTCCTCTCTCTACTCCCTTAGCTCTTATTCACTCACTCAATTTCTGCAAGAAACACGGAAACAATCTCAAAGTGTGGAGATGGAGAGTAAAGCGAAGAAAAAGTGTAGCTTATTTTTAAAGGTGGTATTTGCATGCAAACCAATCATCATTCAAGTGTCGAATGCATCATGGCGATAATGATACATAACAATTGAACACAAAAAATAACAATGTAATAATAATCCGGCTGTGGTTAATCGAGTTGCTACAAACAGCTTAAAGCAACGCATGCATATGGAAAAGAGGGAGAGGAATGTTACTGGAATAAAAATTATGTCATAAATTTTCAGCTTAAAGATTCTTTTAACAAGGCAAAAATAATAAAAATTTACGCAAGGAGCTGGGTATAACAAAGTGAATCATAAAAAATACCAATTCAGATGGAAACCTGCATACACAGTGGCGACAACGTATGATTAAGCAATAATAAACTAGAAAAATGCTACCTTTTATTCCGGATTTTTGCAGATGTGGAACAGGAAAACTTCTTTACCTACAACACAATGATAGGTACGCTAGCAATCCAAGAAATGCTGTTTTATAAAATATTAATTGGAGGAACGTTGTATGTGCGGAGATCGCGTGAATTTCTTTTGCTCTCAACCTGCTACACACCATTGGCATTTCACATACACTAACAGTTTTCAATTCTTTGGCACAACAAAAAATAAGTTTTAATCCTGCGACTACTGAACGTTTTGCATGAAACCCATCCGGAATTTTGTAAGTACATTAAAGGTTATGAAGGCGGGACTGCCAAAATAACCGATCGAGAATTATACGAGTTGTAAAGGAAGCTAGCGTATAGCTGATTGCCTATTCGGGGTTGATAACAAAACTGCATACGAATAAGCAAATCAAAGAAAAACAAAGTCAGCGAAAAATTCACATAAAATATTTCAACGTATTTTCATTTCATGGTTATTATCGATAGTCATGTTATTTATCCAATCATCGCCATTCTCTTTCGCTTGATAGAAGAAACGGCAGTGTCACGACATGGGTAGCACATTTTTCTTCAAGCCTGTAGTTTCTAGGAGTCGGAGTTTCATAAAAATTTAAGTCGTTTACTACCCCAGAAGAGAAATGCTTCATGGAGCCATATATTATGCCAGTTTGTTAGAAATCCTTTCCAAAATCTATCGTGCGTCAAAGTGTTTAATCTTGTCCTGCATGCATGTCCGTCAACGAGAATGTTTTTGTGTGAGGTATGGAACTTCGGATGAATGAACTGTTCTTATACAGCAGTATGCTACTAATAAATATAGGACAAGTCAAATCAATATGATCGCCAATGGCATATGAATAACGAATATGTTTGTCTGATTTTTGTAGCGATAAAAAGCAGGCAATGTTCCAGTCACCGTTTTAAGATTTAGGAAGATTTACTACTTTGGATTACATGAAATTTAATAGCAGTTATCGAGTTGTAGGTTCATTCAATGAAGCTGCAACCGCAATGGATCAATAATTTGATTTCTTTAGCTTTCTATAATGAATAATGAAATAATCTCTAATTCAAAAATAATAGACATTTATTTCTATTTAATGTAATGCAGTTAGTATAGTTAGTAATCAAGAATACCTTATGGCAGACCCTTGGAACATTTTCACACATTCTTACGAAATCTTACCTATTCAACTTTCTTTTGAATTGAAAGACAAAATGTAACTACGAAGCAAAATATAAATGGCATTAAGAATACTACCTTAACAAATGGCTGCACCAATGCAACATGACGTTGTGGATATACGCGAAGAATGTAATATAGAAAATTAGTTGATCACAATCTGAACATTATTAAATTGGCATAAGGTCCAGTAATGAACAAGTAAAACCAAGGCTCCTAAACGTATGAGTAGGTAAGAAATGTACGGCAATTCACGACGATCTACGCATCCCAATTGAATATATAAAATTCTATTGCACGTCTCATCAACTTGCGATAAAGCTCTTTCAAGTGGAGTTCCAATACATTCAAGTACACTCATTGATATTTCCGAGATCGAGTCATAGGGTTCGTTGGTAAGTTCATTTTCAACTGATTGTGAAGCAAGTAGTATACGAAATGTTGCGTACTATTTATGCAGTATAAACAGTGTGTTTACCAAGGTCGGGTTCATTTCTTCTAGTATTCTGATCACTTTGTTTTCTTCGTTTCTTTCTAGTTTTCTCCATCAAAATCTACAAGAAATTGTGAATGCGTATAAGAAAACAATGAATAGAGGAACTATTCATTGCAGAGCACATAGTCAACTAACAAATGTTTTACTGCGATTATTTTCTTCGAAAAGTTGGAATGCCATAGAAGAAACATAAAAGGACCGAAGAAAAAGGACCCTCTACACTTTCCGCTTTGTGTGAAGGCGAAGGACCTTTTCACTCTCATCATCATGAGCTGTTTCCTTTCGGTGAGGCTCATATAGAAATAAAACGATTCTTGCCGGGTAAAAAAATGAAGCAAAAAAGATTGCTTGTGTAAAGTTACTCCTTACAGCTTTTCCATTGCAACATCACTTCACATCATGGCATTTCAAACATAAACAACAACAATAACAATAACAAGGAAGAACAAAAAATGCAATTCACCAGCTGCACATTGGGTTTTGCTACGTAATGGGTATTATAACAGAATGGGCAGAGAATGAATGTAAAGATTCAATTGTTATTGTTTCTAAATGAAATTTCACAGAAAAGTGGTAGTGGTGAATTTGGTCAAGTGAATTGGATTGGGTGAAAAGTGGGAGAGAAGTTTAAACAAACTATAAAAACCAGTCTACTTGACAAAATTTTCTTTCTTGGAAAAGGACACTCTTTCGTCTCCACCTCTTTTTCTAACTGGAAAATGAAATCTGAGTGAACTGCGCGACTACCCCCACACTCCAATACACCAAATTCAGTTTTGCCTAGTTTAAAAAAATAATAATGATAGCCGAAGTGGCAAGTAAAGAAAGTTTGTTTCAATTACAAGTCTAACAAACAAGAAGAACGCAACACATTTTATGGAAAAGTTACTTTAGACTACGTTTTTTTCTGATTCAATTGTTCAATTCTTTAAAAGTCGGGAAAATCGAATTGAATTTTTGCAAAATAAAAACTTAAAGGCATTCTCTGGAACTCTGGAACCATATGATTCTCTTTGAAGAGCATAATAATATGTTTCTACGAGAAAAAATGTAGTAGTCCATTACAAGTTCGTGGTCTCCGGACTCGGTGTATTTGGCCTGCCGGAAAAGAGGATAGCGACAATGAGGACAATGACAGTAATCACAGTGGCCATATTAAGTACAATATTAAATTACATTAAGTCCCCTCCACAGCTTGACACTGCTGATGCAGAGACCGACGGCCCATTCCATTTTAAATCCATTCAGTTCACTCAGTGTCTTTCCCACACACAATGTAACAAGTGTGACGCGAAAAGTTAGTGTATTGACAGGCAATAGTCAGTTTATAGTCCATAGAATTCTCATTGTCATCATTTGATTCACATAGTTTTTTCTTGCCCGTGAACATAAATTCGTTTCTGAAGTGTACCTAACCAACATTTATGAACCTGGGCTTTGTAGGTTAGTCAGACAATCAATAGATTCAGAGCTGGTGGATGCGACATGCTTACGATGTGTGATTGGATGAAAAATATTATTGATGTACGGCTTGGATGGAGAGTGTAAAATGGAAAGCATTGTTATAACTCAACTTCAGACTAACTGGGAAACAGAATGACTTCTGGGCAGGAGGAAAAAGGAGAAAGACAGGGATTCGAGCGGACTGAAAATCAATAAGAGAAAATGTACTCTTTGTATTCACAATAATGAGGGCATCTTTTAGTCAAAAATGCTAAGGTTAAAACGTTATATAACACCATTCTAAGAACAACTAGCAGAATGTTTGTCATTTATATTTTACTCCCTAGAATGATCAGGAATCCTCGGAATACCAAGAAAGTTTTAATTACTCTAAACAGTAGTAAGCAGTGTTTTAGCATACACAAAAGATGGCAACAACTACTGTCTTTGTACTTGGATTTTGTTTTCACTCTTCTTGACTGAACTAAATATTTGCTTCAATGAAACAATTGTGCTGCATGTATAGTCGAACTCAATCGAGTCGGAGTCACACTCAAAGGATCTTTAGGTATTCATTCATCTTTCTTGTCAGTTTTGTCGATGACGATGAGTGTGTATTTGTGCATTCTTCTTAGGTGTTTAGTAGCCAAACCAAAACCTTTTTTGGAGGATGGGATCTGCTTACTTCTACACATCAATAACAGTCCATTTAACTCAATATGAAGGAAAGAGGACACCAAGTCGTTACTTCGTTATATAACCCGAACAAAAATCTTTGAAATGATGTGCGAACCGTTGACTATATTACTTTTTAAACACCGAAACACTCGACCCGAACGACATTTTTAAGAAGTCACAAGATGTCTGCATGCTTGACATGAGAAAACAGATGGGCGGAGATGTTTTTTCTTGTTCGGATCTTAGAGAAGGAAGAAAAAGACTGAAACAGGAACATGGGTTTGGTATCTTTTACTTCTCATATTTTCAAAGGTAATGTGCTTTATGAAAGTGAGACAAGAACGGGATAGAAAACGTCGGAAAGCTTTAAATTGGGGTGATATTGTGTCCTTTTTAACCTTTTGCATGTGCATTTAATCTCATCTGTAGCAATAACTTCGTGCATTTGTTTCAGCAGTCGCGATAGATTGTACTCATTATCACTCAACAAACAACGTCACCATTCATGTTTTGCAGAGTACCAAGAAGTAGTTTTGGGTTTGGTCCATGTAGATATTCCGGATTACTCTAAATTTGTGGAATTGTTGAAACTTGAGAAAGAACTTTCAAACTAAATTCTTGCGGGATCCACCTACGAGTAAGCAATCTTGTCCATCCTCTGAAGTACTCCCTTCACCGGCGAGATATTATTATAATGGTACTTTTGCAGTTAACTTTCTTACATTTCTTTATCTAAAACAAAACCAACTAGAAGCTTTTTTGTCAGTGATTTTACAGTCAATCAATGTTTGAATACAGTATTGAGTAGGTATTCCTGATGTTTGGATTAATTTTCTTCTTCGAATGTGATTAAATTCATTGAAAGTGTAAATTGAAAAAGAAATTGGTCACGGTCACAATTGCAATTGAATGCACAATACAGTTGGACCGAAGAATACTTTTAAAAGATCAGCAAGTGTGACATTTTCTAGATAAATCCGGATTTTTAAAATGTAATACATTTATAATGCATCTAATTACTGGAGAAATGGATGCAATAATATGCATATAACGTATGTGCTGTTTGGTTTGTGCTTTTATTGATTTTCAGTAGTAAGCCTCCCGACCAGTAAAACTTTCAAATGAACTTATGCAATCAAACGAAATAATTGAAGGCTCTCCATTCTCATAAGACTTAGCATTTCTATTGCTAGACATCAGCCCGTTCTTTTAATGTGTGAGAAAACTAACAAACTTACTTTGATGTAATGGATTCTTTTTATGCTGATTACTCCACTAGTCCTTATATTTTATTACTTTGAACTGTAACGTGGAAAAAAATAATTTAATTATTCTTTGATGGAAAATCCATGCTGTTTGTTTAAACAACCGCATGCCATGCAATGGCAAATCTTCTATCATTGCGATTGTATCGCTTTCAAATAACTCCACGTGTTTTTGCAAGGCTGACCGAAAGCATGAAAATACTTTCAGTTAATGGAATGTGGGCCACTTATTTCATCAGCTTTTATTTCATACTAATGTAATGTGCCCGAATTGACAAATACATAATTACATAGAGAGATTAAAATATTGAAAGTTTTTCTAAATTACGGGTATAGTAATAGAAACAGTATTATTACGATTTATGCTGTATCGCTGTATTATGCTATGTGCTAATCGCCATGCTTTCATCAGACGGTAAACGTACAAAATAAGTAGAAACAAAGCATTGCGGTTTTTCCAGGCTTGTTTACAACTTAACCGTTTGTCTCAAAATAACTGATAAATAGGGATCATGAATTTCTTTGATAAACAAAATGTGAGCGGATAAGTATTCTGCATTGTTTTGGTGCCTACTACACACTATAACAATAAAACACAAGTACCGCTTTTTGAAAAAATCAGACAGTAGTTAATTTTGCATGTGGTTTTTCTATCGAGAAAAAATGTTTGTCTGCTGTACTGTAGGTATTAGCTACTACTATTAACAATAATCTGCGGCTGAAGAGCGGATGGAAATGGTTACTTGTTGTTTGGAATGTATGGGATTTTACAGTCAACTAGTAGACAATCTGCTGCTAGCTAGTATATTCTCTCCCTTCTCGGTTCGTTTGAGTAAAATAAAATAATAGTCAATTATGACTATAGTAAAGTGCTTTATAGTAAACTAGGATTTGGTCACACTAACTCCATTCTAGCCATTAAAATAACGTTCATTATAGTAAACTTCTACTATAGTAGACGCTTCTCCTGTCGCCCCTGAGTGTTTACTATAGTCATAGTCGACTGTAATTAAATCCAATTTGCATTCTACGGACAATAACATTTCCAAAAAGTAATGACTCTTCACCGCACAATCTTGTTTCGCAATAGTGATTTTGGTGAGAAACGTGTACAATATTAAATGTGTACTGTGTAAATACCACGTCAATGATGCTAACGAAAAGTTGGTTAACTGCGTTCTTGGACATTTTGCTTTCGATGATGGAATTTTTTGCACGCTTTATATCTCCGAAATAGCTTGCTGTTGTGAAGTGAAGGATGAAAATGAAAGGTACATCCCTGGTTCATGACTCGTGAAAACGCGAGTCTTTCCCTAACGCTTTTTTGTCCTTCTCATTATGTTATTATTTCCTATTTCCTACTACCACACATGGAAAGTGAAAGAAAAGGCTGATGAGCCTGTCTGTAATTAGGTCCATTCTCTTGCTTTTTCGCTTGTTGTACCTTTTTATTATGGCTAAGGCATAATCCAACTAAAAAGAGACTTTACGTCAAGAGTGCGTATTATCCCATACACACGCAAACTTTGTCTTCTCTCTCATCAGCGCCATCACAGCACAGCCCGAAAATATTTCTAATAAAGAATTCCATCCAACAAATCCACATCAGAGTAATCTAAAGTGAAACCACAAACTTGCTCGTTTCCAACTTTCTACACCTTCCATGCAACTCTTTCGTTGTTATTAGGCGAAGCGTGAAAAATAATAATAATAGCGTATTGTGTAGTGTGGTTTCCTTACACGCTTTGAACTGAAAGTGATTTTGCCAATATGTAATAATGATCGCTAATCGCTCATATTTGGAACAGAATATACCACCACAGCAGCATCACAATTTGTGATTCACAAATAGCACAACGTGTAAGAATCAAACAAAATAAGGATAACCCACGAATATGAATAAATATTATTCTTCATTAAAATGTTATAATGAATTTGGTTGAAGTATTTGCTCTTTACGGTTTCCGATGGGAAGTTGTAAATATTAAGTATTACAGAATACTCCGTAAATGGTGCTGTTATTAAATGAATAGGATGGTAATTGTTTGAAGAATTTATGTAATTTTTTGGTTTACGTCTTGCTTGCGTCTAAAGAATTTTTAGATAGAGTAAATGAACGAAATAATTGTTTTTATTTCTCCAAAATGATTATAAATACATAAATATTCAGCTAATAAAAAGTATCAAATAAACTCTTTTCAGATAGAAAATTTGCGAATGTAATGCAGCATTAGGCAGCATACGTTTCTCAATACTTTCAACCTGTGGCTTATTGACTTTACAATTTACAAGTTATTACGTTATTATTATCTCATATAAATACATGCAAGCGGTGAGCAAATTCATATTTAATATTTGTCAATACCT
>VYYJ01003437.1:0-16643 GCA_021029165.1 Cyphoderus albinus | reverse complement strand
GACCTGTTTAACATGGTCGGGGTAGGACCTGAATACCAGTAATCACGCTCTAATAAATTCTGACGATATTTTGATAAAAACAACCAAAATGTCGTTCTATTCATCTCAGACTGGGCTATTTGGGAAAAATACTAACATAAATTTCCCACGAATGCCTTAGATTGGAATACCATCCTTTCCCCCTTTTCCTTTTGCAAAACCGCCTCACATTACATTACATTCTTTGTATCCGTCAGGAAGTGGACCATGTTACGTTATGTAATGTAACGTTTGTTTGTAGCCATTAGACTAGACGAAACGAAACGAACCCCCTTTTTATAATGGCTTAGCCTAACACTAATGTCCCATTTCCACAGAGTGAAACTTGAAATTCAGTATTTCGTCACATCACATCACATTCATCGCTCTGCATTCATTCATTCACGCATCTTTCTTTTTCTTGAGCAATATCTACATTCCTTCCTATTACTTTACATTCTCTCCTGTTTTTCCAATAAAGTACCGCCAGACGTGGTTTTTTGGTTTTTGTGATTTGTCCCTTTTTTCTTTCTTCGATGAGAACAAAGAGCAAAGATGTGTTTAAAGAAAGGACGAAAGACCTTATACAAAAAAAAACTCCCACACTAACAGCCACATTACATTGGTTCGGTGGTGGTATGAGTTTGTCTGTGTTTCACTCACATAAATTCTACTTTTTCTCCTTACCCATACATTTAGTTTTTGACTCATGACTCATTCACTTAATATTTATTTTCTCGCCTTTTACATTTATGTCGCTTTATCGGTGAGAATTTTAGCTGAGAATCGCAATCGCAGTAGTTTTTTAAGTTCAACCTCAGCTCCATGATTCAGGTCAAAACTTCCCAGGAATAGCAATTCGTAACATTTAAAGTAGATTGCCATTGACGTCTTATATTTTCTCGAAAAAATCTTTTTAATAGTGTGTAATGTGCCATTTCCACTAAAGATACTACAATATAATGCCGCGTTTACTTACATCAATTCACTGGCACACATTTCCAATTTCCACAAGTTTAAAGTACAAAACTCACGAAATATTTGATTCGCAAGTTGAAAAAAAGATTTCTTTAGAAATTGGGCGAGCGAGACGTTGGGGAGACTCACTTAATTCAGCGAGACAAGACTCACACTTGTATCAAGTTCATGTACTAAAAATGTTCCTCTTGCTCCGATATGGAAGTGGTATTTCATTGACCTTTCTCTACGGAAGATGTTTCTTTCTGGTTCGGAATTATATTTAACACCAATTTATTTCCAGTGCTTTCACATCGTATCGCCTGAAACGAAAGAATTCCAATCTATGGAAGAAATGGAGGAGTTGAGGAGAAAAGGAAAACTATTTGATCCCCGTTACGTTATGTTAGGTTTCTCAAGTTAGGTTACCGAACCAAGAAAGATCAATGTTTCAAAGTGAGATCCTATTTCTTAAGATCTTCACATCGCACTCACTCACACATTATTTGTGGTGCCTGTCTGCCTCTATCTACCGTCTAGATCTTTGTATTACAATTTATTTATATATATGTGTCTATTTAGTAGTAGCAATATAATGTCAAGCAGTGTGCATCTCTTAATATAATATAATATTAAGTGTGCGTGAAATGAATGTGTCCAAATATTGGTATATTAGGTTCAACATCCTTCCAAACTACATAAAATAACATTTTATTGCCACATTTATCTACCAATGTAATGTTATGTAATAATGTAGATATCGGAAATACTTAATAATGACATTTTATGCCTAGATAGATTTCTAGAGTAAGAGAGGAAAAAATCTTTTTCCCCAGACTTGCCTTATAAATACATACATCTATGAACATGGGCACTTGCTTCAGAGAATCCCGGTTTCCTTTCATTTACCTTAATTTACTGGCTAGGAATTATTGCCACGCCGGAATGAGCGAGACAAGCTAAGTATGTGCGTGTGTATGTGTGAGTGTGAAATGGACACTACTGCTAAGTTGCAAGCAACACTTTACTTACTTAGTAACGATGTACAGACAACTACTGGAGAGAGACAAGACGAAAAGAGAAAGCTGTGAGTGAAAGTACAAAACAGTCAGAAAAAAAAGATTTTAGTCAGTTTCAATGTGTATATAGTCGTGGTAGCATGTAGCTTTAGTGGAGAAAGGTTTCCTTCTCACATACTATTTATGGGTCTTTGGGGATTACTCTTTTATGCTTTACCTTTCTCAAAGAGAAAAGAAAAAAGTAAGAAAAAGAAGTGAAAGTGAGAAGAAGAAAAAACAGGAACTCTGCTCTTGTTATACATTGTGTATAGTATTATGCTTCATTTCTCAGGGCCGGCAGAAGGAAAAACCTTTTCACATTTCACATCACAGTAATGATGGCATCATAGTCACCGACAGGAGTCGGCAATGAGAATTTCGAGTCAGAAATGAATAAAAGAGTCACCACATTCTGAATTAATTAATTTTTGCTTGAATTGTCATCTGAATTAAGACTAATTATGAAATATTATGTAAATAGTTGTTGCCGTATTTCAACATCTTAATAAATATTTGTGTTAGTAGAAGCTGTAATTTAATTTAAAATTTTTGATAATAATGGTGGTTGGTTGGGCTAAATGTTTTTTGAAAAACATCTTGTTTATGAGCTGCTTACTAAAGTAATCGAATCAAATTCTTAAATAGTTTTTTTTTCTTCCGAGGTATTTTTCTTTCACACAAAAACACGTCCCGTTTCCGATACCTAACCCTATAAAATTCAATTATTCCTTTCGTTCCTACTCTCAACTGAGTTAAGACACCCACACTTTGAGAAAAACAGCTTTAATCATCCCTTAACAAACTGAGGCATTGTAAGTAAGTTTATTTGCTAAAAAGTTGTCTCCGAAACTTTTCCTCTTCTTTTCCAGCGTCGGACGTCAGATCCTCACTAAGAAGCCGAATGTGTTTGACTCGGAAGGAGACTCTGACAGAATGGATATTATCGAGGAGTACAAACCAAAAGAAGGTTTGTTTTCTACTTTCTCCACTTTCACGTTTTGTCTTTCTCACCAGAAAATATCCGGAATTCTTTCTAAGTTTATTTGAAGAAAGGAACTAACCTAAGTAAAGTAAGAAGACTTACTTCCTTGCAAACACACTTTTCCTTGTTGCAAACAACACGAGCTGAGAGTAAAAAAAGTTTTCGGAAATAAGCATGAAGAAGAGAGGATGTTCAAACAGTAATAAACTAACTAAGCTCTCTCTTTAGCCATCCAGCTGAAAAAATATGGTTTCAAAATAGATCTATCGATACAGATATTGCATACATGTTTTAATGCATTTTGTCGATAATATGTTCATATTTATTTGTGCTACTTGTATGTTGGTCGAGTGAGCGAGTTTTTTACACACGTACGTGATTCCATTACTTGCAAAGCTAGAAAATCAGAAAAAAGAGTTTTTCTTAACTCAGCCACGATTTCTCTTGTATTGCATTGGGTAGGTACTAGGTACTCACTTCAGCTCACTCAACTCACAGCTCAGTCTCCCTGAATCGAGACAGACTCGTTTTATAGTAGTGCATGCAGTGACGATTGATGTTTGCCCGTTGCTTGCTTCTCCGTTTCGATGCCCATTCTTATTTTATTTTATTTTATTTTATTTTCGCCAAAATTTCCTACACGATTTCCTTTCCTGTTTTTCTTTTCATTGCTTCTTTAAGGTTCGCGCACGGAGCGACTCCAACTGGTAAATGCAGTCCGTGGCTCTAATCGGCCTTGTGCTCCACATTTTCTGGAATTGAATCCAAAGGAAGAAGACATGGAATTTGATTTGATTGAACTGGAACAAATTCCTGTCGGCGAGCCCTTTGCTCTCGTTGTTACAATTACGGTAAAAAACTCTATCTCGATCTCGCTCCAATCCATTCTGCTCCGTGCTTCACTTGACTTGACTTGATTTGAACTTAGCCTTTACTTTATTACTTAATACAAGTTTGTGCGTGAAGTTGTTATGTTAGGCAGGCGTTGTACCGCCAAATAAAATAAAGTGATCTGATGCGTCTTTTTTTCACCTTGGAACAACCCCTATGATGCTCCACATTTTATACATGCTTAGATTTTATAGTAGTCTCCGACGCAGACAGTATAATGAAACCAATTTTTTTCACGGAAATTTCATTTTTCTATTAACACAACACAGAACAAATCAAATGAGACGCGGACTGTTCAGGCAGATCTTTCTGCGGAAACCATGTATTACACGGGAGTCCGGGCTAACGTTGTTAAAAAGGCTTCAGGAAGGTTCAGCGTGATGCCGAACTCGAGTAAGTTTTTTCCTTTCCTATTCTGAATCTGAGTGAGATGTGAAAGTTTCTTGTTTAAAGAAAAAGTAACAACAACTGTTTTACTCTCACCAATAAATGTAATCAGGAGAGGAACTACGAATGACCGTTCAGCCGAGTGACTACATGGGCAAGCTGGTTGAGTACGGGATAATGAAAATCTTTGGAATTTGCGCGGTGGACGAGACTCACCAGGCCTGGTGTGAGGAAGACGATTTCCAGGTTGTGAAGCCGCCAATGCGAATTGAAGTAATTTGATAAAATCATCTTTGTCTTACATTGAACTTAACGAATCATGATATACCGGAAGGAAGTGTCATCTGTCTAATTTGGGTTTTAATGATGATCACAAAAATCTTTAACAATGTAGTATGTAATAATGGAATACTTTTGGGGTTTTGAAGGTAACGGAGGGAGTAAAAGTGGGAAAGCCAGCGTACGTGACATTCAGTTTCTCAAATCCCATTGATTGCCAACTTACGAACTGCGTCATCAATTTTGAAGGGCCATTCCTCTCTCGATTCTCTTCCATCAAACACAAGTACGTTTTCTCATCCAAAAGACTTTGATTGATTGCACGCTGAGATTTGGTAAAAAGGGATAATTTTGTATTTTCTCCCATTTCCCCATTTCATTTCCGTTCAATCACATTACCCTCCTTTTTGTGTCAAATGTGCTTTCAAAAGAAAAAATTCCAAGTAGCACACAAGGAAGCACAAGCGCAGACAAAGTGGCACACTTTATACAGCACTAGCACACACATTACAATCATGGAGCCATTTTGAGTGAACCAATGCAATACTGGCAACATGTAATGACATGACACGACACAGCACTTCAATTTTTTTCTTTTCTGACTTGACTGCCTTTTTATATTTATTATTATCATTATAAAAATAGATTTTATTACTCTCTTTACTTCCTTTCTTCTGCGTGCAGGGACATCGATGTCGGCGAAGAACTTCGCTACACTCACCGGTTTATCCCGAGAAGCTCTGGGAGTCGCAGATTGGTCGCAACGTTCTCCTCCACACAGTTGATTGATATTGTTGGGTCAAGTGTAATTGAAGTAGCTTGAAAATGGATTTCCCCCAACAGCGCAAAGGGATTAACCAGCAGAAGAAAACATAACACACAAATGACACAGTTAAGTAGCAGATCAGATCTGCCAGATGTAGACCTTAATTTAAGGACCATCATCATCGACAACAGCAAAATATATATATAAAAACATAAATGCATTCGTAGGTTGTTCTTCCAGAATATTTTACAAAATATAGTTTTTTTAATTGTCAAAGATTCCAAATAAACATAATTACTAAATTAAAAAACATTACTCAACCTGGTACATCAGAACTAAATTTTTTATTCCAATCGAATTTGATTGTTGCTCTGTCAATGGCGTTGAACTTTATCTATACGTTTAATTTTCATAGCTACAAATAATCTGTGATGTGATAATCTAACCATTTTTACACAGCCGAGACCCACTCTCGTGCATCCCGGTGATCTATCATGGAACTTCTACTGCCGATGCCGATAGTTTTCTTTTCTTGGAACAAAAAGTTCCAAAATACTCCGAACGAGTTCAGCAGCCGCTTATGTGTATAAACGAACGAACGGTGCATATAATAAAAGCATTCACTGCATAGTATTTCGTTGCCTTTCTTTACTCCATTCTACATAGGAGACTTGTCGACTACATAGCTTCAGCTCTTGCTGGAGTTTAGTTCTAAACTCGTTGTCACAGTTGGCCAGATACTGTTCAATTTTTCCATTTATTCGCGTACGTTCATACCAAGAGCATGTCATTGTATAATTCAAGCAACTTCAGAATTTCAAAAATGTATCTCAATATTCCACATTGTGGCCCTGTGAGGTATTTTCTCAAATTTTGTCATATTTGAAAGCTGAATAAAACTACGTTGTCTTTAAAATTATGTTACTAAATGTGTAAGGGTTGGGTATTTACCAAACCAGATCACTGTGCTGGATAATTTTTCTGTATTTCCGGCGATGTAAAGCACTATGTGCCAATCAATTATTACTTACAGACGAAACCATTTCTAAAGTTTGAAGGAAAACTTGTGAGTCACACTAGAAACTATAGTTATTTGAATACTTATCCCATGTCCACAGAAGTTGTCATTTGAATTTACCTAATCATGGCACAAAATGATTCCAGAAGTACAGTTAAGAGTATAAATATTGATAAACGTTAAAAATGTACTAATATTACAAATGTTGTATGTAATAATATGTATATCATACCATTTTTTACTTTTCACAATTTCTGATTTTACGCATTTCAACGCTACTAATTACATTTAGTGGATTGCCCTCAGTATATAATCAACAGATTGGTCGATGCAAAAAAATTTTTACAGACAATAGTTGAATTTTCTTAGGTAAAGAAAAAAGAAAAAGCTCGCAGCCCATAGTGGTTGCGTTGCGTTACCCGCTCTTGAAAAGAAATTTTTCCCTTTATTAGTTTCAAAGTTGTGCAGTACTCGACAAAAGCATCGCTTCCCTTTCTTTGGTTGGAAGCCCGAAAAAGTAAATAAGTGGAATGTTGGGTTGAATTGGAAATGGTGTTATGGTGTTATGGGAGAATATAAGAGAGCATTGTACTTTTGCCTTCGCTTTCAACTCTGTGTTATGTTGTGCCTTGTCGAATTTCGGTAGCTTTCAGACGCTTTAATTCCATTACGTTGTCCTTGCATTTATATATGCAGAATGGCTACCCAAACAAAAGGCAGGGTCCCACAGGGGAATTCCCTAAAAAAAGAATAAAAAAACGAAGAGAAGCGATGAGAGTCCCTACAGCGGAGAGAGAAAGAAGAGAGATGCGTCTATCCTCCTTCTCTTTCTGCACACATTGCATTTCATTGTACATTATAATATGCAATGCATGTATGTAGTAATGTGGAAAATAAATTTGCATAAGAATGGATCCTTTGTGTTTTTGTGCTGTATAATGTATCTTTTTTGTATTTGCTCTGTCCCGGTCACCCTTTTGTTTCTCTTTTATGTAATACAAACGGTTAATTTATTAGTGGGCCGTTTGTTATAATATGCAAATTAGCTATGTGCAAAGGCAGGCAAAATGTAACAACAATGAGAATATTTTTTCACTCCTCTTCGACCATTAAACTTGCACAAGGAAGTTACACAACGTTTGTTAAAAAGTAAATAGAGAAACGTTTGGAATTGTAACGTGCAAATCTCGCCTAAGCTCAACAGATGAAACTCACTGGAGTTGGACTTGATCCATTACATTATTCATTAAGGCTTCTACATGTACTAATGAAAATGGCCTACTCAAAGGAAAAAGAAATTCTGTAAATTCCACCGGGAGATTATGTAACATTTCCCGCTATTATTCCGCCTCCGTTCTAATTCTCCAATGCGATGCTTTGATACTTTTTGGAATGAAATATGCAAAACAAGTAAAGAGCAATAATAATTAATTTATGCAAGTACTCAACTCGTTTTTTATTATTATTACTAAAGAAAATGACTCTTAAAATTGATTTCGTTCAATTGATTGATTGTTCTCTTTAATAGCAATAACATCATATTATGACTTCAGTATGTTTATGTTATCATGTAATTATTCATTATATTTCTTATTATATCATAAACATATTATATCATATCATGATAAAATTGATAATTTGACCAGAAAATCTTCATTTTTTTTTCTTTTGCGATGATGCGATCGCCTTTCTTCAACACTGCATTGTCCACCTCTTTGGTTATTTTATGTATTTTTGGTTGATGATAGTTTATTTCGGTGTATCATTATTATATTACATTATAATTATATAATCTATAACAATACTTTCATTAATTATGAAATAATTATTGTTATTATTTATTAAATGATTATTATTTAATATTATTACTTTCACTATTAATTTATAAATACGTAGCTTTATAATATGTAATGACGCAGCGTGGACACCTACATGAATATTGAATTACGTAATCTTAATTAATTAATAAATATCACTAGTATTGTCTAAAACCTAACAAAACTGATACTGAAATTTGGTTTGTTTTTTTACATAACTCGGGTTGACTAAACGTATTTGAATTAATATTAATAATAGTAATGCTAATTATTCATGCATTAAATACACCAACAACGTAAGAATAATGTGTCATGTATTAAACTTCACACTATTAAAAATCCATTACAAAATTGCATAAATCGAATACACTTGAGTACTCTTATATACGAAATAATAATCTACGAAATACTGAGGATTTCTTGAATCAATCTATAATGCAAAACGCATTTAAGTATAAATGAATAATAAAATTGTACATTTGGTTGTAAACGCAATTAAACATTTGCAATACTTTTGTCAACGTGTAAATCCCATCTCAGCAATTAATAGCAAAGGTAAGCTTTGTTGGGTGAAACATTTCATCTTGTAGAGGTTTTTGGGTTGGCGATGGCGATGTACCAGTAAACTCCACGCTAGATCCGTTGTCTTCATTATTTTGGAGTTTAAAAAGCATTAGCTAAAAGAATTTATCTAATTAATAATTACAGAAATATTTTATTAGTAAGTACACATCAGCAACTCAGCAATTTTCTTTTAGCAACATAAATGAACAAAATGAACAGTTTTAATTATAAAATAAGTAAATGTTTTGGAATATCGTAGCACAATAATTTGAGGAAGCGAACATAAAAACTATATTTCGTACCAAGATATCTGCTTTACAAAAAGAATTGTTTTCATTTACGAGTTTTTGTCTTGTCGTTGTAGTATTATCAACATACTAATTAGCAATTAAGTTAATAAGTATATAGATTAGATTTTCAGCAATTTTTATTTTATAATTGATACTCTTCCTTCTAAATAACAATATCAATAGCATCATTAGCATCCTTGTTTTTATCATCTTTTGTTGCATTTCATTAAAATTGTATTGTACTTACAAACAGCAAATATCTTTAGAACAAACGTCTTGATTGATTGTGTGTGTAATGAATTCATTAAATAATTAAGAAACTGATTTTATTTTAAGTTGAATTTTAATTAAATTTACATAAATCTGCTTGATTGATGAATCGAATGTAATTAATTAATGTTGTGGATTGCTTAGAAATTGACTCTTGATTGGAGAATCGCAATTAAAAATTAACGCATTAATATTAATTATCTACTTTTATGGAAGCCATGAATGAATGAAGATGTTCCAGGTTTAGATTTATCGTTGATGGATTGACTTAACAGACTTTGACCACTACAGAAGAAATTCTACTCTTGACGAAATAAAACTTTCGTCACTGAATTATTTTTTAAATTTAAACAAAAAATAATTAAATTCGTTCATTTTTATAGAAGAACAAGGATCTTTTAAATATTTAAAATTTTCAAACTAGGTGAGAAATTTGCTTCCTTCATTTTAAATACAGCTTCATACCTAAGTTTTTAAGCTTCCTTTTTTAAAACTCGGCTAAATTCTACAGTCTGAATATCGCAAAGTCTCCCTTCAATTTTTCTACTGAATATTTTGTTTTTAATTTAAACCTTATTTTCTATATACTCATACTGATTGTTGATTGGCTTGTTAAGATATTTTTAATTTGGAATATCATATCTTTTTTACGTGACTGGAGATGATTTATTTTTTAATGTTGGCAGACGTAAATTTTTATCTCTTTAACATATTTTCTTATGCATGGTTTTTCTTGTAATAAATTGTTGATTTTTTAAGATGTGGCCGATGTGTAAACGTAGATGTAAATCACGCATAATATTTAATAAATGTACGTAATTCTGAATGTGTGGCTATTTGTATCGTACCGCTCGCTCTTAAACTATCTACAAGATAATTTGTAATTTTTATAACATCGGAAAGTTTACCGTATTTAGTTATTTCTTAATTAATATAACAATAATATTACAATTGTTAATCTAATTTAATATTTTATTTACTTAAGTATGCAAGTATAACAGTACTGTACTTTTTAGAGGAGTCATTCGTAGAAATTAAATTGTTGGAATAATAGAGTTGTATACAGATTTTACGCCCAGACCTGGAAAAATACAGCAAAGGTAGTCATTTATTTATAGATCTGTCTTCATTTTCGTCTTGACGTAGCAGATGTAATAATTTCATTGAATTGACTATAGCAGAAATAAAATAGCTGCGGATGAATGTCTTCATAAACGAGAGAAAATTATGATGGAAATTATTTTAATATAAACATTGATAAAACACCGCCGGTTTAGCAAAGTCACTTAATAATACAAATAAGGCTTTACTACACACGACATTCACTCATTCACTCACATCTTTAGGTTAAAAAACTCCGAATTTCATAAGAATGTGATATCGGCAGTGAAATACGTCACCGAATAAATAATCTACTAGGAAATAAATATCACCTTTGATATTCAGAGGAATTAAAACATTATTAACAAATTGACTTTTTTTAACAATTCGAGCAATTTGTTCAACAATTAGCAAAAAGGAATTGATAAGTAAACTACGGATATTATCAGGAAAGCCTCTAATCAATAATAAAATGATAAATATTTCATATTATAAATAAATCACAATACTAGCTTAACTTTTAGTAAATATTACAAGGCATATCATAATAAAGTGCTATTTTTGGTTTTATATTCAGTATTGTGTTGCTTATTTTAGAAGCAGAATGTTTCAATATGAATTAGAAAATGCAGCACTCGTAGCAGAGACAGAGTAATCCGATTATACAAAGCTTCTTATTTTTATGCACTTGTTTGCACTTGCTTGAAAAGAGTAAGTGGGAAGATTCTCATCATTCATGATTACGAAACACTCTACACGTAGAAGTCAATCTGTTACAGGGTTCAAATGCTTCATCATGCAACAAGCTCAAAAATAATATTGTTTTAGTTTATTTTATTTATATCTACTTACTGACACTACATAAGAATTGTTCTCAATTTATTTTAAAAAATATTTATTATTAATGACGACAGGAATCTTATTTTGGGCAAAATAATGGAAATGAAAAGTGTTTGAATGGATTACCAACGTAATCAAAAGAAACGTATTAATTTTGTATCCTTAAGTCAGTAAATCCAGCTTTCTCATCATTCCCTTTCTTGACTTTACTTTCCTTCAAAAAATTCATGAAGATGGGCGTGGATGATATGAAGTTATGGACTTATTCGATGAAAAATTGACTAGTTGTGACGCAAGGGACAAAGAATTAGGGTGACTGAGAATATTTCAGATAATTCATTTTTTCATTCTCTTCCTAGCTTTCGACTCCATCCGTATATATACATGTACACTTGCACAACATACCACACATATCAATCAGTATTATTTTGATGATACGAGAAAATAAAAAAGTCTGCAAAGGCTTTTGTTCGCTCTGTATTTGTGGATGAAAAATGATGAAGTGAAAACGTACGTGATCCGAAGTTAAACCCTACTTTTTCATTGCACTGCACTACTACTGTGTGGATGATCAACCTCCAAGAAAGAAAAGGAGAAAATGTGTGAAAAATGAAGCGCAAGAATTGGTACGAGATGGAAAAAAGCGTAAAAGAAAAATGGGAGAGGAATGTAAAAACGAAAGAAAAAAAGGAGTTCGTTTCGAGTGGACTGGGATAAGTTCGCACTCACCCACTTCAACTATCGCTCTTTTTCCTTTCCTCCATTTTAACAATTCATTATGTACTGGCTACGTACACAACTGCGAACGGACTCTTTAGTTGCTAACTTGGTAATCAACTAGGCTCCGGAGACCCGCCAACGCACACTCTAGTACTATAACTGAAAATAACCGGAGCCCAAAAAAATAAAATAGAATCATAATTGCTCAATAGGGGAAAATAAGACGAATTATACATGGCATAATTTCATCCTCTTCCCGTCTCTTTTCATTCATCTCATCTATCTCCACAAAATTGAACACTCACTCTTTCATTTCCACTTTCACTCACTTTCACTTACCCGAGTAAGCGAAATGAAAAAAAGCTGTGAGGAAACCTTTTCAGCCTACTAAAAAGATATTTTCCCCGCGGGTAACGAAAACGGATGTGATATGAAAGGTAAGTTAAATAAAGAAGGAACGGAATAAAGAAAGAAGCTTTAATGATCATGATCACTACGGTTATGTTGTGCGATGTGTGCGGTTGCTGAGATGATGATCATATGGCTGCAGATGAAAGATTCTGAGAGTAGAAACTCAACTTATTCTTTCTGAAACAGTAAAAGTGAAGTGAAAGCGATGAAGCAAAGAAAGCAAAGCAGAAAAAGGTAAAGAGTTTCCTCATCCATTCATACTCAACTCAGCAATCATCATCATCAGGATATACGTATCTATCTATATTTTCAATACACCTGCACCTGCCTCTCTGTCTGCTCCATTCGTTTCGCTATTTTTTCTCCTTGCCACAAAATAAAACAAAATGAAAACCGCGAGTTTTATGTTTTGTGATAACGAAACCGATAACTTCTTTTCCATCGCAGCACTACTGCAGCGTATGGTGAAACTCAGGCATGAAAAAAACCTTGTTCCGGTTTTGGCTTGCAGATAGTAAATACAGGAACATTTTGCTTTCCTGAGTTGAACGCTATGAAATCGTAACATCTTTCATTCTGTATTATTAATCTTTTCATAGGTTTTGTAATACCTCAAAACTGCAGTCGTAACACAGGTGCAGGTGGAGAAACTAACAAAAAGCGTTTTGAATTTCACATGATTACCTAAGTCGATTCGAAAGGAAATAGGAAATCTATGAGAGAGTAAAATGGAAAGTTGTGAAATGCAAACAGGCAAGCAAGAGGCAAAGTAGACTTTCACGCCACAAAATGTCGACCATGAACCATTAAAAAGCACTAAAGCGGCGCAATATCATTATTCTATTTTATTTCAAGGAGAAACCAGCGAAGGAAAAGGGAAAGTACGTAAGTAAGAGGGAAAGCGAAAGGATGTGAAAGAATTTCCTTTCACTTTCACTCATCTCTTGTTAAAACATAATTTTCTCTCGTTGCCTCAAAAACGTTCTTATGTTTCATAAGTTACACTTGCACAAGACTTACACGAAGTGTTGAGTCCCAGCTCGCTGTACAGAATGCCGTGCCATCCGGAGAGACTTTGAGGCATGAGACCCTGTTATCGTGTCCGTAGAGTATTGATATCCGATGACATTTCAGACTATCCCAAACGTTCACTGTGTAATCACTATAGCCCGCAAAAAGGAGTCTGCCGCTGTGAGAGAAGTCCACCGTGTTCACTGCAAAGATTATCGATTCTTTCGAGTACACGGCGATTTCCCGATCCGCTCTCAAGTCGTACAGTCGACACTGAAAGAGACACAAAAGTAAAAATAGAACATTACATGACCAAGATAAAAGAAAAAAATTGAAAGTGAGAAGAGAAAGAAAAAGGAAATCAGTATCTTGCGCATTATATACTAAAATAAAACAAAATGCAATAAAATGCCAATTTTCAGCGAAAATCCTTGAGGCTATAAAAGAAAAGGATTTTTACTTTCTTTAAAGAAAAAGAACAACTTTTACTCTTCTCTTTAGTCTTTTCTACATTTAACAAAATCTCTCGTTCATTCAATAATGGGGCTTTCACTTTTACTGACTTAAGTAGGTAAGTGTATTATTACGGTGGTACACATTAAGAGAAACGGTTTGTGAACACGTACTGTTGCATCGTCAGAACCAGTAGCTATCGCATCTCCGCTCGGGTGAAATTTGACTGTATTTATATCACTCTCATGACCATCGAATGTTTGTACACATTGGCCGGTTCGCATGTCCCATATCAACGCCTTTCTGTCGCAGCCCTAAACAAGCATCAAGGAAAATACAACAGGTGTGAATGACATGGTCCTATCAGGTTTTATTTAATGCTGAAATTTAATGTCAATAATTAACTTACAGCTGAGACAAAAGTGTTTCCGTTTTCCTGTGGAGCTAGATCTAAGGACATGACATCCCCCGTGTGACCATGAAAGCTTTGTAATCTCGAACCGGACTCCACATCCCATAACGCACATGTGCTATCACCACTACCACTCAATATCTACGAAAGCGAAGTGAATGAGCATAACAAAGACACAATAAAGACAGAGTTACATCGCATTACATTACACTGTAACATGATCCTGTGTGTCAGTTAGCAAAGCAGTCTCAACACTATCGCATCATATCAATTTACTGCTAACCTGATAGTCTGAGTAAGGAAGGAATGTACAACTGGAGTTGGAAAGTTGAGTTGTTGTTGAATGTGATGGTACATGAAATAAAAAATATGATTAGTTTAAGGTTAAGATTTAATTGATGTAAGTTACAATCCTAGTTAAATAAATTGCCAAACCATTATGAATTGGTACATGTGATACAGCATTTAGTTAATTGCATAATAATAATAATAATATATTAGCTTTGTACCAGGCAGTGTAAGAGGTATGAGTTCCCACTGGCTTTTTCCTTTGCGTTGCGTCATCTTCCAGGGAAAGCGGATACACCGTAACCTTATTATCCAAGCCGCTGAAAGTTTTCATCAAACAGTGTTTCCGCTGATTAGGTATGTTATATAGAGTACCATTATTAATCAGATTAACATTTCACTCACAATCAGGCTTATAACATGTGAGCAAGTTAGTCGAGTAATGCAATTTACTTCTTTTTTTATTGAGTGGGTGGTTTCGCTTGAATCGCCTGATTAATGCCTAACTTAAGCTTATCTGTTTATTTTATATAAAGAAAAGGACTATTACGTTCCCAGTTATTTATTATCTGAACAAAAACACGGGGGCAAAACAAAAAGAAGAGACTTTGTACTTTGTACTTGTCCACAGCATAGCAAAGTGTATTTAATTATGTACGAAGGAAATTGTAATCAAGAAAATTTTTGTTCGACATTGAGACATGAATCCGAAAAAACTAAAGGCACACTTTTTTTGCCGTGTTAATTTTTAGGTGGCCTAACTTACACGACTCTAACTCTAATCAGGCATCTAACATTAATCTAAAACCGAAGTAGATTTGATCGCTTCTTCTGTGGTTCTACATTGGATGTTCATATACAATTATAAAAAGCAAGAAATTGAACAACATTGTCCTTAAATTAATTAATTACCCGCAAGCAATCACAGTTCCTGAAGGACCATACGAACACGCCATAACCCATGTTGTGGGCATTGCGATCGCATGTTCTTTATTGGTGGTAAAAGCATCCCAAATTATTACTTTTCCGTCCTGCAGAATCAGAATCACCAAAAACATTTGTTAAAGTTTGTCAATGACAATAATCCGCTTTTAAAGACAATCCTCAAATTGATGTAATACCTATGCTTAAATTAAAATTAATATTTAAAAGAAAATAATTTTATCATTTAACCCAAGCCGATTTTTACCTGCGACGACGACACAACATGACGCTTGTCCTGTGACCAATCAACGCACAGCACCTTGCCTTGATGACCTTTGAGAACTCGTCTAGGTTTGATGTTAAGTTGACCAACATTTTCCAGTCGTTGAGCTACTGTTGACACTGTACAATTCATAAGCATGGATTATTAGGAATGAATTTCAATAGTGATAAGTATGGCATAATTTTAATTAGGGCTAGGGCTAATAAGTCGAAATTCATATTTTAGATTAGCTAATAAGAAGAATATTGGTATAAATTTACGCCATCTTAATAAATATCCATAAAAATAAAAATAATAATTGCAAACATTTCCCGGTTCCTGGTGTGCGTGGTTGTGATTATATCATTTCGTCTACATATGTATTGATGATTAGAACAATTGAATTTGCAAATTAAGTGCAAAGAGAAAAAATAGACAAAAAAACTGTAATGATATATACATATCTTTGATGACTGCTCTTTCGTGTATGAGTTTTTATAATAGAAAAATTCGATCTTTCGCCCTGTGGTTTTCATGCAGTCATTCTGAAATGAAGCTTTCTTGTCTCATTACATTTATTAACGCTTTTAACTTTCTCGTACGATTGAAATGAATTGGTCCTCTCATTTGTATTGCTAATTTCACCAAATTTATTCGGTCATTCTTAATGCATTTATTATGCTTTGATAAGACATTAGACTGTTTGAGCAAAATACGTATACGCAAGCGTTATTTCAAAATTTCCGTAGAAACAAAATTGCGTTACGTAAAAGGTGAAAATTTTGAGCCGTACATTTTTACGTTTATTCCAGCGATGCAAAAAACTACGTACGAACTTTTACGTACCTACGTTGCCGTAAAAAATAACGTATGAAAATAACGTGAAAACGGTATCTTGTCCGTAATTTTCAAAATAACGGAAGA
>VYYJ01003436.1:0-16644 GCA_021029165.1 Cyphoderus albinus | reverse complement strand
TGAGGGAACGGTGCAAGAAACAATTCGATCGAATAAATTAGCGAATTCTTTCATTGGCAATGGCATCTACCACATTTCCAAGATATTTCAAGGTATTTAATTCAGATGCACTTCATTAATGGCTTGAAGAAAAACAGTCAACCTTTCTTGACACTGGAGTCACTCGGTCGGCGCAATCGTCGTTGTTGGTGGCTACATTCAGTTCAATAATGAATTGGTTGATTGGTGACACCGTCCTTTCTTTGACTTTGAGTTATTTGTTTAGAACAAATCATTTAGTTGGCCAATGTATTTGGTGCACGACTGGAATCTGGGCCTTGTATTGTGTACATTTTAAAACAAAATTGTATGTTTTTAATCTATAAAATTAATACACAAGATGCGCATCATAAGGGGTGACATTGTCTGTGAATTGTCTATTTTTATCGCCAAGCATATCAAAAAGTTCCCACTGTAAAATCCAAGTTTTCACTACAACTGTAATTTTCACTACTGTAATTCTCCAACCTTTTTTAAATTTCATATCAAGCTCTCGTGAAAGAATAGCGCACAAATACGAACGTACATTCTCTATACCTCGAAAATTGGTTAACTTTTACTGCATTCCAAGAAAATTCAGCACAGTTTTAAGAGTAAAAGTAAATCCACTTTAAAAGAGCTGACATATTCATGGGAAATCAATTAAATACACAAGAAAATATAACGCATTAAGTTTGTAGAAAAACAAGTTTATATTTTATGCTTACTGTCAACAACCGTGATACTTGAAAATATTGTTCTCATTATCTTCAGCGTAGCGGCGACAGAATGTGTAGACGTATTTAAATGTGTAGCGTAGTAGTGTATAATAAAGTCTATGTAACGTGAATGTGTTTATATTCATACTGGAGTAGTTTTAGCAGTGAGTGCTGTATTTTTTAGTATATTTTTCTTTCCCATAAACGTTTGATTGTAAAACGAAGAGAAAAGGTTGACATGAATCCATTTCACTAATTGATACCAAAGGCGAGTTAATTTATCGCAATATTTTTCTATATTCGCACCAGAACTTTTAACGGCGCATTAAGGATGTCAATTCAAATAACGCGACTAATCGTATGGCCCCCGGATGACTTAAAACTCAAATAATACATGCAAGCAGAACCAAAAGAGCCGAGAATGACTCATAAAACCATTTAAATGGAATATGGGAAACCCTGCTAAGCACATCATTTTGTTTACATTTTCTAAGAAGCAAAAAGTCTCTGCTTCCCATCAACCATCAACGCAGCGTATCCGAACCGAACAAGGCAAATTAATTACGAGGAAGAATATTTGAAAGTGTAGACCGGATATCGACCCTTTTGTTGATTCCATTACTTTTTGCAAGTTTTATTTTTATTTTTATACATATCAACTGCGTAACATATGTGCGAATTTGCGAAATGATATCAGAGTACAAGAAAAGTAAATATAAAGTTCATTCCGTGCGTAAATGTGCTGTACATTCAATGCGTTTTGCACATCCTTTATTGTTTCTCAGTTTGTTTTCAAGAACTAAAGAAACTACAGAGCCACGTATTTACAGATCCAAACATCCAAATGCTTCGTCTTTGTCTCTTAACCTGATGTTGATGAAGACGATGTGGTTTAACAAGAAATGCATTTTTTCATCTTTTGTAAACTCTATGAAAAATCCCCAAAACAGTTTTTTTGCATTTTTAAATCTTTCCAAACGTTGCTTTGTCTTGCTTGACTTGTTTAAGCTCGGAGGATGGAACAAATGACTGACTGACATTTGGAATGTGACACATATCTACCGTCTTTTCTCGGTGTTTTCGTGTTATTAGAGTTTTTAAAAAGCGTTTGTTTACTCCTCCGGCTTGTAGTTTAGTAATATTCATTCACACGGCTGGCCGGGCTGCTGTTAGTCTGTTCACGTTGAAGAAAGGTCATTGTCCAGTTTATTATAGGGGAAATGACATTTAAAATATGCGATGTTTTACACATTTGTAAAACACAGCAAATTGGCATTCTGTATGTATTTGTCTTTGTGTTTATAGCATCGTTCAAAAAATATATACTCTCAAGATGAAATCGGAAATTTGTGCTTCTCCTTCGCAAAACTTGAAAATGCCTCTTTGTGAAGAGTATTTACTTTCCTGGCATGTTTAGAAATTCTTTTCATCTTATTAGATGATTAAGATTTTGAATGGGTAAATTACAAGACACTCCTTTCATGTCTAAACGAGAAGTACATGAATGTTTCCTAAACAAGAAAGTTCTTTGCTTTACAATTACTATAGAATAGTGCAATATCAAATTAACAACTGTCAGAGATACACATAAAACAGTTCATTGGTCACAATTGTAAAACGAATGGTCTTCATCTCAGAGTGCTCAAATATTTTTGGCTTTATAAAATCTTAAACTTTATTATGCGAGAATACTCTGGAACATGGAATACTGATTTGTTTACAAGAGACATGCATATTATTGTTTTAAACAAAAGAATAGCCTTAAGGCTGATACAAATTACATTTACAACGCTTATCGTTTATTATAAACTAACCAAAATGGGTTGACCACTTTTAGTTACACGAGAGATTATATAAATTGCCCACTGTGGATAAAATTATGGTATTTGGGTTGCAGACACCCAGTGATGAATAACGGAAAAGTGATTGTTTTAAGCATACCCCAGTGGCAGTAATCCAAATGGGACATATTTTCCGGTGTGTGCAATTTCATGCCAGGTTATTAATTCTTGACGAATATTTTATGCACGGCAATCTTTTTATACTCCACTGTGCACTAATCAAATCAACATTAATGAAAAGCGTGAGCGTCCGTGTTTGAAAAACATTTTTCATTAGATCATTAAAATCTTTATGCAAGGTTAGACAGATAATACAAATTACAATGTCGCCAACCACAAACCGAATAAATGTGTAACCTCATTTCTCACGTAAATAATACGTACCATTTGTAATCGGTACACATCTTTATTCCTGGCTTCTAATAACGCCATGAAAATAACAAGCAATTTGCTCTATTTATAAACTAAAATATTTTTGTAAAATAAAAATGATTGTTTTGTGGGCGTAAGAACACTGACTCCAATCTTCTGTTAACATCCAGAAAAGAGTTTTTCAATATGTCTGAAGCAACAAACGGCTCTTGATAGACAACGGCGTAATATACGCCTCAAAGAAATAAATTTAAATGCACACAAAACTGACATCACATTACAGCAGCATTTGCGATTTGTATCTGTTATATAATGCGCAACAAATCCATTCATGAGCATTTTGGGAAAATTTATTTTGACATCGTGTAGATGTAGTGAATGAAAGTAAATTTATGGGCTATGAATATTATGCATATAATTTTATTACAAACAACTATCATCGATGATTTCATCCATATTGAACTAACGGAACACGATTTTCAACATAAAAATTCTGTTTTGAATGTGTTGTTGCAATTCTGACCTTGAAGGAATAGTAAGGAGCATAATATATTTATGATCCAGTTTTTGAGTTTTTTCTGTTAGTAATGAAAAAGCCATGCTAAATTAGCGAGGAAATGATATCAAATTATAGTCCGAGATTCTACTGAAATGGAATTCAACATTTTCATAATTCATGTACTTGACGAGGAAACCGAGGACTGATAAATAGTAGATACCTATATAGATCAGACTATGACTTTGGTTGACTGCTGAAATAGGAGAAACTAAGTCGTAATTTTTAAAAAATTAAACGCTCTGAAAGAGAATGTTTATTTACTAATATCTGTTATTACGTCGAAGATTTTTGAAACATTTTTGAATTGAAGGTCGTTGCAGTTTACAAGAACACTTAACATTGGTAGTTAATACCCCCTTAGGAATAAAAATGTTATTATCTTGGTGAATATGGTAAAGTTATACATCCCATCTTGAACAATAGGAAAGCAAACCGCATATTTCGCAGTTTGTGATCTATTTTAAGATTTACAACGATTATTTATAGAATCATTGATCGTCATAAAACAATTTATTTTTATTATGGATAAGTTACGTCTGTTGTAATGGTTGGAATAAAAATAGCGCCAGAGGAGTTATAAAGTACGAGTGTAAGTGACTTAGATCATGGTGGGCCATGTGAACTTTGATTATTAACGCTTAAAATGAATGGTTCTAAAATATGGGCTATTTTATGATTATCTTACATTCTAATATTTCCTAATTTAGTCCAGGTTGCATTGTTTGTAATAGTATAGGAATTTTTCAATGACCTAAGTTCTCATATTATCAAAAATAATGGGGTCAAAAGTCACAGTTACATACTTGAAGCAGAACGATGATTCATTTTTAGAATGTGTGGCATAGGCCTAAATAAACTAATTAGTCTTATAGAACATTAGCAGCAGCATCGATTTGATTATTTTTAATGTGGTCTTTTAAGATGTCGTTCAGCAGTTGATTTATAAAATATCTACTAGGAAAAGTTGATACAAATAAGAGGCAATTACTTTTTTGAACCAAGAAAACACTGAAAAGTCAAACGAAAAATCATACAGATTTTACATCCCACTTGGTCATTAGCGTAATGGTGACCACGGCTAATTACATGACACTACCAGATGAGCATCTGTAAAATTCTTTACAAATGAATGGAGAATTGGTTATTTATTTGAAAAAGAATTATGATGATTGTTATGCATACTTCTAATTCTAAAAGCGCTTCTATTCCTAACATTATCATAATAAACATTTTGAATAGTTCGAATTGAGTGGAATGGAAGAGGAGAAGAGAGCAGATAAAACTCAAAAATTTCCCCATTAACACACACAGATATAATGTATACGATGACATGTTCTCCGGTGCATCTGCTATCTTAGAAAGAAACCCACGAGCACATAACCAAATCTGGTTCACACCGGACGCTTGGACATTGTTGGCAATTTTAGCGAACCAACTCAGAAATCCCCGGTCATTCAATCGACTTACGTAGTAACACCACCAACTGGGGCTAACATTACGCTGTGATGTTATTTTCGTTATACTGAAGCGATGACATAAAAAGTATATTATTATTATTACTTATCTTCGTGATGTGATCTATCAAACTCATACGTATGTAGATGTATGTAATGTTTAAGAGGAACAAAATCGTGCATCAGAAAGAGAATAATTGTCCTCTTTCTCGGAAAGACAAATCATTCAAATGGATTTATCCTCATACGAAGATTTAAAATATGTACTTGTGATGATCATTTTAATCGAAAAAAATCGACTGGACTATGCTTAAACATGTACAATCAAAAATAAATGACGCACATGAAATACTTCGTTTGCCTGTGGTATTGGTTAAAAACCAGCGCAGCGCATGGAGCAGATTGATTATTACCGAGACAATGGTCGTGAAGATAATTTTTCTGTGTGGAAAAATGTTGCAAGCAAAAAATAGAATCAAATCGCATAATACATACATACGTCATACATCAGCAACATTAGTATCTTAATCTTAACCAGCACACAAAGGTTTTAGCACCGCACAGACGCTTGTGCCATGGAATGGAATACTCACGAGCTACATATATTTACCAAGTAAATATGGTAATGCCATAGCCCGTAGCCCATTCCTGGTAAGCTTTGCATACAGGTGCAGCGTGCATACAACCAGTAAAGACTGTTTAAGCTTATGGAATACAATTGATTCTCTGCTGTTAAATGCCTAAGATTTTTAGAAAGTGTTGCATTATTCAAATCAGTGCTCAGTAAACTCAGTAAACTCTGCGTTCCAAATCTGCCCAAAATAATAATAAAAATATTGAGAGTTCTTTAATGACTCTAGATTAGTTTCTACTGGCCAGTAGTAAAAGGCCTTGTGGTTTAAAAAGCATTGCCAAAATTGCAAATGGGGATGTTTTTGCTCATCTCAGAAAGTAGGTTTTGAGAATTCCTGGAAGAATGGGAGTTTTCTTTTGATTTGGTAAGAGGATAAACCGAAAAGCATTCCCATGTAAGCTGTCGACCTTCGTGGAGGAAAACCCATGCAATAAAAGTGTAGCAGATCAAATGTCTTTGTTTAATAACACATTGGACGATAAAACATTTAAAATTATGAACTTTAAAATTTAAGTATGAATTATATGAAAATCTGTAATTTAATGCAACGGTATTACGTCCGGCGCTAAGCTATAATTATGGACTAGTGTAGATAATAAATCTTGTAATATTCGTTTGAAGTAAATAAGAACAAAGTTGCTGGAATTTGTTGCATATATTGTATATTATTAGGTGTATATAAATGAAATTACCACAGCGTGGAGAAAAAGCAGTATTGTATGTTATTTATTTCATTATGTTATGTTCATTTCACAAAAAATGAAATGCTTTAAAAAATAAAAGAAATTATGTAAGCAAACTCTGATGATCTTGTTCATAAAGCGTTACGAATCTCACCTTCGCCTACATCCCCAAAAGCACGTTTTAGTTTTTAACTAAATGATGTGTTTTTAACTTCTCTTTCTTTATGGGTATAATTTTTATTCACTGAATTCAGAAATTTTGAATTGCCCTTATGAATTATTAAATATGTATATAATTTTCATTTCCGTTTCAATTGAACCTATTATAATTTACACTCGCAAAAAACCATCTCGCGCATGTAAACACAGCGTTGTCACATTTGAGCCCTGTACCTTGCAATTGCGTCATAATGCAGGAATATTTTTTTAAACGAGAGGTGTTTATTTTGAGCCGTTAATTTGTCACACGGTACCGGCACAGAATGTAGTTGGAATAATAAAATTGTTGATAATGACCAAGGAGGTACTTTAATAGGGCTTTTATTACAAAGTTAATTGTAACTAAAATGATGTGTAATTTGACAGGTTTATGCAAAATATGCTTAAGCATAATATTATGTCACAGCAAACGTAGAATGAAACGTAAGGAATAAATCGAAAGTATGATGCATTTTTGGCAACTATAAGCACGTAACTTGTTACAACTGACTGTAGGCCATGTTGTGTGATATGAAATAAGCCACCGATGTTCATACCATAATTAATGAATATTTTCATGCTACTTCAGAGTAAGCTTTGTATGAAAAGACATGAGAATTGTGCTGTACCTGGTTTGTTTCTAAAATGTATTTTTCTCAGCCCTGTAAACTTGAATTCTCTTTCTCAAGCAGCATTTACCTTAACACGCATCTTGCTAGAAAATGATTTTTTGCAGGTTCTCGAGAGTACGAAGATGATTATAACAAAGGTAGTGCATAGCTTTCAAGCGTTTGTCTTGCTGTAAGACAAGGTGTCAGTCTGCAATCAAGAACAAAGTCGAGACTGAAGATGCGTCCAGTTGCTTGTCGGTTATACATGGACGAGCATCCTCTCGAATAAAAGAAAATTACTTTTGATGTATCATTGTTGTTTTCGGTCAAATTTTTAAATTTTGGGACGATCTTCATTCTATCAACTCCAACATGGAGTTTCTCAAAAGAAACGCCGACAATGTGTGTTTTCTTGCTCTTTTTGTGATCGTTTTTGCTGGAGCTGTTTGTGCCGAAAATAGCAATCGGCAGCGTGAAGTGTTGGAAGCAAACGGACGGGTCATTGTAGAATGGGAAGTTAACTTTGCAGATAAAACGATCTTGTTTGATGTCACTGCCGAGACGACAGGATTCGTGGGTGTTGGTTTAAGTNTTGGAAGCAAACGGACGGGTCATTGTAGAATGGGAAGTTAACTTTGCAGATAAAACGATCTTGTTTGATGTCACTGCCGAGACGACAGGATTCGTGGGTGTTGGTTTAAGTCCTGTAGGAGGTATGTCTGGTTCTGATATTGTCATCGGTGGCATTTATCCAAACGGAACTTCCTACTTTAAGGTAATGAATAAGCAAAAGTCGCAATCATTAGTGTTATTAATAAGGCGGCTCGTCCAATAATAAAAATAACGAGGTGTTGGGTAACTTTAAAACAAATAGGAAACAAGCAAGGTCCACATTTTTACATAGATACTCTGAATAATGCTTTAAAACTGAGCTCGTGGTCGGATGTATTTTGTAGCATTGCAAATGAAATATCGAAGATAAGATTATGTCACAATATTAAAAATATGATTTAGGAACGCCAATTAAGCTCAACGGATAAACAAGCGTGCATTCATTCAGCACGTTCCTGCAGTATTCATTGTCTATGTCATGAACTTTTGAATAGTTGGAACAAGTGTAATAAATACACATTATTGCCATTGGTAGAGACGCCAATTTTTTGCACTTTTATAAAAATAGATTGCGATGTAAAATGTACAAATTGCTGCGGAAAACACATGGCGTGTCATATTGAATTAGGATCTCCTTTTACAGATTTTTTGAATCAAACTATTATAAAAGCAGAGGATAGAATCAAAAGTTGTGGGTTGTGTGGCGAAGATTTTTTGCTTTATTGGATTATGCAAGATCATGAATCATGGTCTAAGCATTTGTTGAGTAGAATTCAACCACAATAATTTAAAGGAAATAAAAGACGCTACGAATTAGAAATCTGCATTGCGATATTTTTTATAAGATTGAAACTGAAATGTTCAAGGGCTTTTCTAGAATAGAATCGCACGAATATAATGAATTATAACAAACATATAAGTAAAGAAAAGTAATATTAAATTCACTGGACAAAGTCCAATTCTGCGCAGTGCACTGCAAAAAAGTGAAGATTTCCGCTGTCGCTTTTCATTGAATAAGGTGGCAATTTTAGCAAATTGAAACCAGAACCAAAAGGAATTTTTTTGCGAACCTTGGGTCGACTTGATCAAATTTCTGATATCAACAAAAAAGCGTCGGGATTGCAGATTAGAAAATGCCATGATTTAAAGTGTATTTTATAAATGGATCAAAACATATTTGATACAAATGTTTGATATTCTAGTCTTCTAGTAGTGGTACGCAAATGGATGCTAATGTAATTAAATACATAATGAATTCCATACAATTTTGCTTTACAGGATTACCATGCAGTTGGAGATTTTGCTCCTATAGAAGACACGAGTCAAGACTGGCGCCTTCTCAGCGCGTTCGAAAATTCCACGCACACATTCCTTCGGTTCACCAGGCTTCTCGATTCTTGTGATTCGCAGGATGTTCCAATCGGAGTAAGAATTTGTATTTAAATCATTTTCTGTGCATAAAATGTGGAATGCAAATTTATCTTCTGTTAGAATAGAATCAAAGCCTACTAAAAATTGTAGTTGTGCTATTATTTGATCTATGATGATGATGGTAGTCTGTTATAAAAAGACTGTCAGATACAACTTTAATTTTACGGGTTCATTGGTTTGCCAATCACACTCAAAGTGTTTTCTGCTCTGCTTATTAAATTGCATTTTTATATTCATAAGGATAAGCTACTTTATGTGAGTGAACGTCTCGTGCGTCACTCCCTTTTCCATTTCCTCCATGTAATTTCAATGAATTTTCTCTTGAAATTGCCTTTAATTGTGACATTTTAATAAACCTAAAATGTCCGCCTTGAATTTCAACCAGAACGATACAGTGAGTATGATCTGGGCGTTGGGTCATGAGGACGCTGTCGTTTATCATGGAGGAGAACGTGGATCAGTAGCCATGAACTTGCTAGACCCACCACAGCCCAAAGTTGACATTTCAGCCTTCAAATCTTGGAAGATGGCTGTAGATGTGGAAATGCCAAGTGAAAAGTCATATGCCTACTGGTGTACCATCTATAAAGGACCACAGTTTGGAAAGAAGACGCACGTGGTTGGGGTATGATTGCACGTTTTTGTTATTTTAGAATGTTTTTCTTGTCACTTCCCCGCTTCTGTCAACACATTTCTATCGTCAACTGGGATAAAATCCGAGACAAGTCCACAAAAATTTGAGGATATTTCCTTTCCTATAATGACGCTAATGCGCAGAGATAAACCTTTTAACGGTTTGCAATAAGAATAAAAAATACATACTTAATAAGTATAGACAGGTAATCCATCCCTGTCATTTTTTCAGTTCCGACCACTGGTGAAAGGAGCATTAGCGATCAGGCACACTCATCACTTTGTCATATATCGATGCACCAATCCACCGGGAACGGATGCCACAAAAATATTTGGACCGTTTGCAGATATCGAAGGAGACAACTGCTACACGAAAGAAGCAATGGCCAAGAGACCTTCGCAAATGTGTGGTGCTGTACTTTACGTCTGGGGAGCTGGTGGAAAGGTTCGAAAATATTTTCTGGCAGTTGTCATTAAATGTTTAAACATACATGAAATGATCAATGATCTCATGAATTGATGTATGAACTCATCTAATCTATTCATAAAAATCAATCCAATAACTGATTGATTAAACTTTATGTAAATATGTTCAATGATTCATGATTTCATTTTACTACATGACATAATGAAATGGCTCGGGAGAATATTAATTTTAATATGTAAATTATTCCACACAGGAAATGTTTCTCCCAGACCATGTCGGTTATACCGTTGGATTAGATAAGCATGAATACTTCGTAAGTAATTTAAATTATTTTTTTTAAATTTCATTAACATTGTCCATTCTATTAATTTTAATTAACTGTCTTATTAAAAAATAACTTCAGATGCTAGAAATCCACTATGATAACCCTCACCAAGTGAAAGGTGCCAAATTTGAAACCGGTGTCGAGGTTTTCTACACTGATAAGCTTAGGTGAGTGTTTAATCATCATATTTTATTATACCCTGGGAGTAAATTAATGGTTTTTCTAGAATTTTGTATATGGAAAATCTGGCTCATTAAGGCAAATATTTTAATAAATAGTAGAATTATAGAGTTATCAAGGCGAGGGCGATGAAAAAGGTTTGCCTCTTAAAGGTTAAAATCAACTAAAATAGTCTCGCCGCTATAATTATATTTGGTGTTGCTTATTGTTGTCTTTAGAAAATACGATGCCGGAATGATGACAATAGGTCATACTGTGATTGCCTCTCTCATGATTCCTCCAAGAACAAAGGATTTTCAAATCGTAGGACATTGTTCAGGACACTGCACCAAGTTGGCTCTTCCACCTACGGGAATGAATATATTCAATATTCTCATGCACACACATCTTCAAGGTACGTTTTACACCATGTCTCGTTTAAGGATTGAAATATTTATTATTTCATTTTAAAGTACCCTGCCGCAATCAAGCGTACTGACAAATTGTGGTATTAATTATGACGAACATCGGTATCTTTAAAATACGTGGGTGTAGTTTGCAGCAAGTGTGCTTAAAAAAAAATGCATTGAAGAGTAAATTTTTGCTTTTCTGCTAATTTTTCTACTTTTGTAACTTGATGGGAATTCTCCCTTTCGTTTCAGGGTCATATTTTTTACGTGTGTCTCGTACGCGTTTTACACATCCATTCATTCTGTTATAAAACATTTGTATGCTCACTTTTGTTTCATCTAGATTTTTATAACTACTCTTATAAATGATTGCGTGCGGGCATGCGTGTTTGTTTTTTAAAAATGCAACATTGGTCTCTTATCATTGTGATGCTATTGCACTTCAGGTAGAAAAATGAGGTTACGGCAGTTCAGAAACGGTACAGAACTCCCTTGGGTCTCCAACGATGATCATTATAATTTTCAATATCAAAAGAATCGACCTTTGCGTGAGGAAAGGGTAGTCTTACCTGGGGATGCCTTAACATTTGGTAAGTAGTTATTAAATAAAGTTTACATTACATACGTAACGAGAGCTTAGTTTATGTCATTATAATTTTATTATCGTCAAACTTTTCAACCAAATCCTTTTAATGGTTATGAGGAAAGGGTGGGAAATCTTTTATCAGTCTTCGTTGTTTGTAACTTTTAATTTAACTTAAGATACTCCAAGCAATAACACTTTGTTTTGTACACTTCGGCAGTAAATTGCAAACTTGGGTACTTATTTAATTAATTTCTCTTACTGTTTTCGTAATGAGGATCTCAATTAACAAATCACAGTAGCATCAATTTTAATGATGACTTAGGTGGTTCCATAACACGCCTACATTTTAAGTGACGAATTGTCACTGATAGGGATAAATTAAAGTAATTGGTAAATGGAACGCCTGAAGATAAGAGTGTTCACAATTTATTTATTTTGCAGAATGCCACTACGATACATCCAACCGTGACACTGTTACAACTGCCGGTTACTCAACCAGGTATGAGCTGCATTTTTTAAACATGGATAAATGTCATTCATGTCCTTTGTGTTTTCCACACCAAGGATCACCTCCTGTCGTAATTCATAATATGCTTAACGTATCGTCATTTCCATGTCCTTGAGTTAATTTTCTTTACATGCTTATACATACAAAGTACATTTATGTTATATTCTTTATCGATTTTTATTCTTCAGTATTTTTTAATTCAACAATTCTTTTTGTATATTATTCCATAAAAATACTGTTGTTTTTTTCAAAAACGCGTTTTATTAAGATCTTCAACCCATCATTAAGAAATATTAGGAACTACTTTTAGCTTCGTTATCCATGTCTGATTTTCCACTAAAGAAAAATGAGAATAAACTTTTGCCCGAACCTACATTAAAGTCACAAAAATGTCCGTTTCTATTTACGATTTGAGTATCGACTAAATGATCAAATATATTCCAAAATTCTACAACATAATATGTAGCGATTGTGTAATTGGGTAAAATTAAAGATTGGCTAGAATTAAGTAGACAAAATCTCACACCCCGGTAGGTAGGTGTTGGGACATGCAAATTATGCCGTATTACTTATGACAAACTTAAAAGTGTTAAAAATTACACAACATTATGTCATTTTTAATTTCATACGTTTAATCTTCACGACTACGAACAATGATTTGATCTGCTGGTTGGCCATGATGACTGAAGAAACGAGATGTGCGAATCCTTCATATGGTAAATATAATTTTATCATGCAATTAATGTTATTTATAACGTGTTTTTGAATAGAAACGCATGGAACTTTTGCAATTACATTTATAAAATCTTGTTCTTCTCAAGCTCTGACTCTTTTAAAGTCGTTTATCTCGCATTGCCCCTTTTGTTACAATTAAATATTGACTTTCGGAGTTTTCTGATACAGTCTTTGTATCATACTACCGCATTGTTATTTATGTATGATTTTGCAATCTCACTCGTTAAGAGCACACATTTATAGCCATTAATGATTACATGATTAGTAAGGCAATACTGAATTAAACAATGAGAATTTTGATACATTGCTGTAAGCGGAATTTCTCAAGAGAACGTGCTTCAGTGATATTCCCGCCGACACAGACACTGTATTAGCAGCGATTTTTGCCTTGTAATTATGTATGTGATTATGACATAAATTACCTCCTGCTTTTATAGGTACTACCCCAAACTACCCTTTGACTCTTGTGCAAGTTTCTACCCCATTGAAAAGCTGTATGAAAAATATGGTATCAAGGAAGTGGAATGGTGAGTTAATACGAAATATAATTATGTGATAAAAATACGACTACCTTAACTTATTTTTATCAATTGGTTAACGTTACGTAATGCACTCACTGACACTGACCATGATCTTTCGTGCTTTTCGTAAACAAGGCAAGAGGGACTTGAGGGTGGATCGCAGCCAATTATCAAGTCACCAGCATCGATGGCAAACAAAACATTTTCCCAGGTGCTTGATGCGATGGACTGGACACCAAAAGCAGTGAATGAATTGCAGAAGATTCTGACAGAATCTGACCACCATTCTGTATGTTCTGGTGGCAAACATGACGATCAACCTCCTCCACCGCCTCCTGGTTTCAAATCAACAAACGGCGGAAGACAAGGAGCAGAGGGGCAGTTTCCACCTCCACCTGGTTTCAACGACAAAAATGGTCCACCACCAGGTTTTGATAGGAACGGCCCACCACCTCCACTGCCTCCGGAATTGGAAGAAATGCTGAGGATTAACTATCCAAAACTGGATAAGGAGTTTGCTCCTCCACCAACTTGTGGCAATGACAGGGAAAATGCAATCGATTCATAAGTTTTGTGGCTTTGATGACAGAATTTGGCGTTTCATGGAAAATGTGATATTGGATAGTGCATCCAAAAACTATTTTACAATCTTTTATGCTACAGTGATTTTTTAATATTGTTTAATACCTTCATACAATTTTAGTATTTCAAATATAAAATGTTCTATTTTCTTTTATTCCCTCATATCAGCTTGTAATATTTAAAAACACAGATTAAGCCTTTTAGATTTAGAATTCCAACGCCAACTAATTCAACTCTCAATGATAATTTGTTCAATGACATATGTGATAATGAATTTTTAATTCTTATTAATTGAATTTCTCACGCATTAATCTTAATGTAATTCTTTCTTTTTAATCCATTACTGCCTCAAATAACACTTTGCAAACTGGTTTGTTTAGAAAGATAATGCAATATGATAACTGATACACTTTTTAACGAACGGAAGTTCCTTTTGAATAAACTTTGAAATCAATTGACTTTATTAAATGTACTTTTGTCTTCAGTTTTGAATCACATTTTCATACTATTCGTCACTCCATAAGTCATAATGAAATAAATCAGTAAATTTGCTAAAATGAGCGAACGGAGTTCTGCATAAATCACGATTACAACCAAAAACGGTTGAAAATGGTTTCAACTTGTTGGATCATTTATTTCATAAAATGAATTAATAGTTTATTACTACTTTTCATAAGGTCATCGATTATGACAAACAAAAAACATAAACCACTCCGTGGAGGACAGATTATCAGTAGAATTAAATCAAATATAACAAGTTCCCATCTAATTTATCTCATAAAATATTATCACTAATTGATTTATAAAACATTTATTTACTAGCCTTCTGAATCTGATGCCGATTCGGAAGATGACCCTGAACCATAGGCACCTAACAAGCCTAATCCAGCGCCAGTGGCCATTTTATTGGAAAGAGAACTTGAACTAGCGGTGGAAGCCTTTTCTACATTAGTAGAGTCCGACTGATTCTTACTGTTTCCTGTTTCAATCTTTCCTTTACTATCTTCGTTAGAAATTTGGGGTTTTGGAACTGAGGTCGGCGTAGGTGCCACCTTAGGCTTTATTAAAACAAGTTTCTTTCTATTTGCCCCCAATAAACCTATGCTAGGGTCTTTTCCCTTTTGATTAAAAGTCGTTGGAACCTCTGTGAGTAAATCTGTGGCCTTAGATGTTTCTGATGCAAATTTTTTTACGGGCTGTTCGTCTTCATCGCTACTGCTATCATCCTTTATTCTTTTAACCGTCATGTCACCATTCTTTCCGAAAACCGATCTGTAAGAAGGCAATTTATTATGTAGTAAAATTAATATTAATATATAACAAAATCAAAATAAAGCAAAAGCAAGGATAAATTTTTGTTGCATTTCCCTAATTTACTTACTCAACGAAAGCATTGTCTTCTTCCTCTTGTCTTTGTAAATCTTGGTCGCGTTGTTCTTCATACGATTGCAGCATGGTTGCATAATCTGGCGTAATTTGCCTTTGATTCAGCTCTTTCAATTCTTCCAGCGCCTCCAAAACGGCCATCTCGTGCCTTGAAGCCTGCGTTCTTTTCTCCAATAATTTCATTGGATTTGTGGCGTCCTCTTCCTTCTCTGCTTGTTCTTCTCGTACGGCTTGCTCTTCCGCAAGTTTTAACGCCATAAAATTTCGCGTAGCTCCGGCTTCAATGACGTAGTCCGTACCCGCTGGGTCGGTTTTAAAAGATATTTCGCCCAGGCATCTGGTACACTGAAAATCAAATTATTCCACTGTGTAAAATAGCATAATTCTTTATAAATAAAATTAGTGTGAAATCCTGTTTAAAGCATTTAGCATTTGATATAAATTCACCTTTATGTAAAATCTATAAATGCGGATTCCCAGATAGGTCTCGTTCTCAACATCCTCCTTCCGAGCATTGAATTTTTTTCCTTTATAAATATATTCTCCGCAGGTAGTGCATCGCATGTTACAAGGAGCCATCAATCGAACTGTAAATTGACGATTTTTTGATTGACGAGCTCTTGGGATTTTTGAAGGATCGAAATCCGGCGGATAGTATTTCTAAAATAAAAGATATCAAGGTTAGGTTATTTACCTGCAACAAAATACTGTTTAGATTTAATTGTGCGATAGATGCCGAAAATTATACTTACGTTTAAGACTTTTCTTTCAGACATTTTCGCTTATTACTTCCTTTCCTTCGTCAAGGATGAAATTTTAATTCGTAGTGATGTGATAGTAAATAATCTTCCTCCACAAAAGGTTAAATAATTTTAATTATTTCACAAACCAACCAACACTAATAGGAGAACAGACAGAGATGAAGAGAGACAATTTTAATGATAAAAATAATTAATATTCAGGTTATCTGCATTTGCACCGTCGTTCAGCAATTGCACCCAGCAGCTGTCTCTGTATTGTTTTCTTACGAACGACAATATGAAAAGTTGGTCAAAGTCAAAAGCTCGATGATGATGCTGTGCTGTAAAGACGTACTAAATGTATATTATGAAGTTGATTTGGTATGTACAACTTGATACTAGACTCTAGTCTAGAGTATCTAGGTATTGCAAGAAACTGGGGCTATATGAAACACAAGCAGGCGTTTTCGCAGAACAAAATGTTTGTCAGTTTCTGAACC
>VYYJ01003435.1:0-16650 GCA_021029165.1 Cyphoderus albinus | reverse complement strand
CAGCGTGTTACAATTGCTGAGAGATGTTTGCGATAATAATGTGATCGCGTACTTTGACTTGACCATTTTTTCTCTCCTCGATACGTTACCGGTGAAGGATTTTGCTAGCGGCAAAAATTGCCACGTTCTCCTCTATTTTTTTACCAAAAAAGATTATTTTTTAAAGGTGTAGAAATAATATCACCTCGTGATTAGGATATGATTATATGTACCAGGCTAAGAAAAAAAAAGTTTTGAAAAATGGCGAGAGGGTGGTAATTGGATTTTTTCTTTTTTCCACTTTGAACCGTAAAGGGTGTTCCTTTTTCAAAAAACACTATAATTAGTTTCTGCCAACTTTTATTTTTCTTCCAAAAAAGCGGAAAAACTTTTTTCTTTTCTTTTTATAAATCATGCAAGCAAACTAATTTTGGACGAAACCGGTGCTGCTAACATGAGATTTATCTTATCGATCCGTGAATTGAAATCGTATGATATTCGGATAGCTCTTGATGTTCATGAATATGTAGCATTACATGCCTTGGTTGCTGCAACAAAGCAGCTTCCACCTGTCAATTTTCTCCCAACAAAAATCCGCTTTAGGCCGTATCAATTTAATGTTCGATGAAGCGGAACTAATTAGAGAAACAGTTCGTTGCTTATATACGTATTTAATAAAATGTCTAGAAGCTTAAAACTCAACAAAAGAAAGAATCTAGAAGACTGACTAGTTAAATTTCGCCATTTTGACTAAATCACTCTGCTTTTGTTCGTTTTTATAAAAATAGTTGCTACATAAATGCAAATTCAGCCACATTTTTGTTTTTATCCCAACTCAAATCAAAGAATCCTTCTGATTCCGGTCATCTGTAGTAAATATTTTAGCAGTGGCAAATGCCATTGCACTATGATCATGATAAAGTGGAAATATTAAGCTTTTTCCGACGGACAATTTAATCTTTATTTTCCTTTCAAAGAGTTTTCCTCACTCATTCCCATTTCATTTCTCTATTTATTTTCTTGTATAATACCTAAGTAAAGTGAGTTTATTGTTCCATCGGAACAAGCTTTACATTTAGAAAAAAAACGTTAATGTTTCTGCATCGCCATTTATTTGTTGAAGAGTTGAATTGAAGTTGAACTTTTTCTTCACTCGATTTGATTGCTGTTGTTTTTGAATCTCAGCTCAAGTCAACTCAATAAACTGCTTGTTGTAAGACAATGGTTAATTCTTTCAACTTCTGCAGGTTTTTTTCTTCGGCCAACATCATCTAGTATTATTTCAAGAGTTGTTGCTCACAACAGGTGGATAATTTTTTTCTCAACAGGAAGATGATTTTCTCAACAGCAAGAATTCAAGTGCACTTTGAAAAACACGAATTTTACTACATCCATTATTATTATAGCTCTGCTACACACGCTCAATTCTCAGCGATAAACACACATTTCAAGTGGACCTTTTTCTATAAAAGAATTTTAAAAACCTATAAAGCTCTCTATTGTAAATATAAATATGATTTACACTTTATCGCCATATAATTCTAGAGCCGAACCGGACATATTAAACACACACATGCACGTGTCCTCATTTAAGCAAACATTTTTGTATCTTAATTTGAACTCTCTTTAACTCGTCACAAAAAGATTTTCCCTTGAATTCTAAAGCACGTATTTTAGCAACGGGGTATGACCTGCCGTCACTTCTAAAATAAAAGACTTGGCGGCTTTTCGTTGTTAGAGAATAACACGGCTTTGTTTTCAAAGAAAAAGGTGCCGAAATTCATACCCACGCACGACAAAAAATGAAGATGTGCCTGCAAATTTATGTTATTATGTCAAGTCAGAGTTCTATACAGAATCTTTTCTCACACTGACACAAGAGAAAAAAAAATATTACGCTGCTACGCTTTAGTTACATTATTAGCAAAGTAAGGAAAGGGAAAAGTGAGAGGTGTTCGATAAAAACGTTCGATTCTAATTTGTATTCAGCTATTTTGAATTTCTAATTAGCACCGAGGTGAAAATTGGTATGCGCATTATTTTTTTTCTCATACCTTTTGATATGAGTTCACCTGATATAGGTACGAATGAAGTAATAACTATCCCCTTTAGAATTGATTGATTGATTATACAGTGATTATCTGATCTTCTAATTGACAAATCGCTGTGGAGCAACTTGAAGGATTTGTCAGAAAATTACATGTTCTTGTGCATTGCCGTATAAATATTCTGTTTTCATCTCACTCACTGACTGAACAGGAGTTTGCTTCACATGAGGTGATGGCGATGCTTAACTCTTAACTGATGTTACATTGTAAAAGAGACACGTGTGTAATTTATTAAATGATTCGTCACATTCTTAACCACAATGCTATTAAAGACAGTGAAGCGAAGCGAACACAAGTCACTGGGGATTGCAAAAGTTACCGTAACTTTTTTTATGGTGATGCACACTTCTTAAGAGCACGGTTTTCTCTGGTCTGGTCTAAGTCGCAAGCGGAAACTGTTCGGATGTTGTTGAAGATATTAATCAAGAAATTTTATTGTACCGACTCTGACAATGATTTTCTAACCGGGAAAAAGGAGCATTAACAACAGACACAACGCCACCACAAAAGTTGCAATTTTCTGTTTGTAGCTGCAGGAGCGGTGTGGTGTGTAAATGTCAAAACATAAACGATTTCAATTTTATGCTAAGTATGAAATTAAACGACGCCATTTCATGTCACGTTAGGTTCATATTTAGAACGGATGTGATGATGATGACAGCGATATTTTTGTATCTGAATTAAATTTTTCAGCTTTGTACTACCTGCCGACTTCTTTTCATGTAACGTTTTCAAATCCTTTTTAGAACAAAACATGAAAAGCCGCTACTAGCTAATGGCGCATACTCGCGAATGCAATTAAGGACTGTAAAACTAAACTGCAATAAAATAGAAGCCACTTTGAAAATAAAACTTACGAAATCTTCTTCGCCAACTTTGGCACCGGTAGCAATTAAACGGACGACAGCTTCCTCGTCCCCAATCAAGCAGGATGTGTGCAGGAGAGGTCGTACCTTCAAAAATGCAAAATAAAAAAAATCATAATCATAAAATGTGGGAGTGACTGATTATTATGACTTCTGCATACAAATCATTAAAATCATTTAGTGTTTCGTTTAAAGAAAAAAAATGATTTTTTTCCAAAACTGACTGCTGCTCCTAGAAAAAACTCCTTGGGTTAGAAGAGAAGTGAATCAAGAACTTTATGCAAATCGCGAGGGCAAAGATAGAAACAATCTCACGGAGGCATTTGAACATAAGTCATAATGTGTCTACTTATTTAACTTTTGCCAAATAAGACTAAACAATTTTTCCTCGGGTAGTAGGAAGAATTACACAAGAGTTGAATCTCTCCACTTTTTCGTTTTCAGAATTTTACAAGTGATGATAATAAACAAAGCAATGAACTTGAAATTAAAGCCCAAGCACTTTTACTTTGTCTGAATTCTCGAAAACTTGCCCCGCTTCGAGAAACAAGAACTAAAAAAAGATTATTCATGCAAAAGGTAGTCATCGGGTCGTGTGCACGAAAAGGTATGAAGTCACATTTTTCGAATAATTTTCCTTATTAAATCCCTGTAATCTATATTGATTGATAGATAGAGAGAGTGCCGCGAGCAAGCTTATCTACATCTACAATGAGTTACAACAACAAAAAATTATAGATTTCAAACCTTTCTAAGAGCAGGTATGTATTTATGCATTCATGAAATGAAAGCTTTATTATGATTATGAATCTCACTCATTTCAGTAGTAGTAGAATATTTTGACAATGTTCATTATAAAACTGGCTAATTTGCAATTCTGCGAGAAGAAACACTTTCAATTTGCATACCTCCACATTCACAGGTATTTTGATGTGAACATGCGAAAAAAATATGTGCATTTTTTTTACAAGAAAAAAGCTTGTTATTATTAATATGAAGTGTTTAGTTGACTTTAGAAGGTAGCCAACTCACAATTTATCTACATACGTATCACCTTCATTCTTGAATCTTGTCGACTCTTTGATAAAATAAAACTGATAAAATGTCGACTCCTACAAGACGTGATGCGATGTGATATGAGACGATGTGATGAGATGATGGAGGCAACAATTTCTACTAAAAGGACACACACAAGGACGTCCAAATAACATGCTACATCATTGCGAAATCTTTTTTTTACGTAAGTGTCCTTAGGCAGTGCAAGTGTAAATGCTTGAATTGAGTAATATTTCTTCCTCAAGAACGTTTCATCCATTTTATGTGATTTGCAAATTGAAAATGAAAATTTTGCTGTCTGTGAGAAGAATTTATTGCAATGCTATAACAGATAATGCTAATCTATTTAATTTCTATGCAATTTTCGATTGTTTCGTTTTGCAAAATTGGTTTCACTGGAAAATAGTAAGGTTCTTTGGAAGCAATGAATGAATTGATGAATCAATCTTTCAATCAGCGCAATAAATTTTGTGGCTTTTTAAAGTGCCTCGGTCTCCATAAGTCTTTCTGGTGGATACATAAATTAGTGCTTTTTAGTAAAACCACTCACTCAAATTGTTGGTTAGTATAGGTACATTGTAGTTGATTATAATTCGTAAATCAAAAGAAGCATTTTTGTTATTTGCTACATACCTGAGAGTGATAAGGTGCAGCATCGTCATCCTGTTGCTCTTGTTGCTGCTCATTTTCTTGTTGGTCAACGTGATTCTGATGGTGGTGATTGTGATCATGTGAAGAAATTCCATTGCTCGGTCCTGCTGTTACGACGGCTCCTTCCATGCTCACTGCGTTGATATTTATTGCGAAATCTTTCTAATAACAAAATCCGCTTTGACTCCGACTCTGAAGCAATAACAAACGATTTTGTTTGTGCAGCGTAAAAAGTTTATTTGCGAGTCACAGTGGACAAGGGTTGGTTCGCACAATTTTATTTTCAATACACAAACATAAATCAGGCGTAATTGAGGTCAATTTCCACGCATTGTTGAGCACATTAGCAAAATAAAATAGGGAGATCGCAGTTGCGGCTAAAACTCTGCCCGTTTAACAGTTAAAATTAAATGTTGTTAAATGCTGCTTACAACAACAACATTCAACTTTAATGTGCAGTGATAACAATGCCGTATCGAATGTTTGTCTTCTTGTAGCACAACATGCAACCAGAATTCGTCGAAACTCGAACCTCCAACTCCAAACCATTAAATGTCCACTTTTGGTCTTTTCCTCCTCCTGAGATCCTCCTCCTCCAATAAAAAATATCATAGCATATCAAAACAAACTTTTTTATAGTTATTGCTTTCGCAGCTATCTTTGGTCACAAATTATCCCGTCCTTTATGGAATTTGAAATTAACACTTTTTATTACATTACTGGTAAATACTGGCACACACACAGAGTCTCTTATGTAGCTTGCCAATATAAAGATGAGAATGAAACGTTATGTTAAATGCTCAAAATTGGTTGCAAAAAAAATGTTCAAAATTTATTTTTATTATTCCCCAAAAAATCCATTTGCAATCATTATGCAGTCATTGCCATTTTATGCTTTCTTTATCTTTTTACGTCATCTCTATTGAAAGTCTTTTACTAACTCGACTCTCGTAAACTATCTGCAGCACATTTAAATAATGTGGAACGATTTATAGATTTTCAATTTCTCAATATTCATTCATTCATTCACAGCTTTAAAACGCCCAATGGCAATGACAAGACAAAACCCGGATTCTGCTTATCATCAACACGCCATTTCATTTCACCTTTACTTAAAGTGTAAATTATTGCAGTTGATGAAGTTTTTTTTTGTTTATTCAAAAAGCGATTCCTACCCAGATTTTTTCTTACGTTTTTATCAGAAAAGTTATTACTGTACAAAGTATCAAATCAAATTCTCAGATAGCCTTTATGAAATGAACATGACGAAAGGGAGTAGCTCCAATTTTTTCAGATTTATTCTTTTCGAGTAAAATACTTACCCACTTAAACTTTTTTAATCTTCCCTGCCTGCCACGCCAGTGCGTGATGGCGATAAAAGTTATTGTATATAGTAGAGCGAAACAAAAGAAAAATCTCGAGATGTTTTCTCAAGTCGAGATTGTTTCATTTAATGTGATGCAGCAGCGGGGTGGGTTTTTTTTTGTAGCGATAAAGTCGCAATATTTGAGCTCGCTCCCAATAAAATATCTTTATTTCACTTTTTGAATAAAACTCCACTTTTCTATAAGGATGCTTTCCTTCTTATCATTAATGTCGTCACCCGTGAAAACTTCATCTACACGACACACCACACCACGAACTATGAAAAATTAAGAAATCCTTTGCACAAGAAATAATTTTCCTATTCAAACAAAACAATGAACAGAGAAAAACCACTTTACCACTACCATGAAAAGAAAAAATTCACAACGCAAAACGACACGATTTTGTCGGAGCGGAGCTACAGAGGATGATTTCTTGTGTGAATGTTGTCGCAAACTGAATTCAGTTTTGCAGTTGCACACTGATGATGAGGCTGTTAAACTAACTGACTACATACAATACATACGTATGCGATGTGTCCATTTCTAAGTAAAACCAAGCGAAGCCAACTACCAACTGCTGCTAGACCATCTCTAGACTCTAACAGGCTGATAAAAACAGGTAATTGAAACTGAACAGATGAACATCCCTTCATGACTGACTGAATGATGGTCAACAATATCATTTCATTTCTCCAACAAAAAAAATTATGGTACAGGACGAGGACAACAGGTACAAAAAAACTTATTAAACTACGTAATACTTTTATATAAAGGAAGCGTTAAGACTAGCATCAAATGAGTAACATCATTTATTATCTCGTGATATAGCGATTCTGATGATTGTGATATGTAAACTGGCTCGATCCACCGTATAAACACGATGACTGCAACAATGGCAAAAATGGTAATCTACATTCACCACATGATGGTTTTAGCTTTTTTCAATTGCTGTACGTTGGTAAAAAATGGATTTGCTCTTTTTTTTTATACGGGAGTGTCCCCTTTTCCTTTTGTTAGTTCGGACTATGTATCTTCTTATATTGTCAATTGTTAGGCAGATGACGTAAAGTCACATAAATAGATCCAACTTTATAACAATTTTATTATGCCGTTTTTTGTTGGTGAGACAAGTCTTTTTAATGATGCCTGCTTGATGAAGATATAAAAAGGTTAATTTGACCGGTGTTCTGTCACTTTTGATGCTGATTTGCTTTTTGCTCTTTTTAACTCTAACACCCCAGATTTTTGCAATCTGCCTAAAGATTGATTCTATAAAAAAATCTAATTCTAAGCATTTATGTCGCCGCGATCCTTGCCTTTGCCTGGCTTGGATTTTTTTTATAAAAAAAAGTAAGTGACAAGAAACAAAGAATGAACGGACCTTTTCTTGTATGCGTGCATTTCATTTCATGTAGATATGTCAAGTCAAGAGACAACTGTTGCGCTATGCCAGCATTTTGCAAGTTTGTCAGAAACAGTTTTATAGACACTTACGTATTAAACGGATGTGGAGTTGCTGCAATTAATTAAAAGCACTTTTTCTTTTGGGATGGTGGTAATAATGATGATGGGGATGATGATTTCAACTTTCTTTGAAGAGAACCATTAAGGCCACATAATAGTTTATAGTGGCAATAACGCCACCAGCAAAACTAAAAACTAATTTAGGTGAAGGAAACAGACACACAGGTGAATTCTGTTTTGGGGCCACAATTAATTACCACCATCACCACAATACACCACTGCACTCGAGCAATAGTAATATTTATATTTCATGCTCGCCAACTCGTCTTTAGAAGAACGATCACGCTTTGCTACATAATTAGGTTATTTCACAACTCCAAACCGACAACTCTGCCAAATTAATTTTTTCTTAATTGACTTTTAGTTTTTCACTAAGTGGTTATTCCCCCTCACCAAAACAATGATAGACTCTTAATTGTAAATGCAAGAATGAGTAAAACTTAATTTTCAACAATTAATTACTTTCAAAATAATTTAGAAATCCTGCCTTTTAAGCGTTTGTTGCAAAAAAAATTATTTCAATTTCGTTTCCTGTCATTTCACTTAATAGAGAGTAGAGTAAAACGTTGCGTTAATTTCTGGCTCTTCCTTCTTATCATATCATAATTAGAAGAAGTCTCACAATCAGACCAACAGCTACAAACAAACTAACTTATCAAAAGAAACAAAGATGATTTGACATTAGGAGTGGAATTCACCGTGGGCATGTCTGTCATTTGAATGTCTTGACGGTAATGATTTCTTCGGCTTTGCTACAAACAGACACGTTTTTTATTTCTTTATATTCCATTAGAAGAAAGAGTTTTGTACTCCACGATTTTACTACTAGTAAATAGTGTAAACGTGTTTAGTAAAATAAATGAACACAAGTGTACAAGCTAATGTCACATCACATCATGATCGGTTGGTAAATATGCGAAAAGCACATTAATTTCAAAGTGCTGCACTGAACACAATTAAGATTCTCAAAACATGCACAGTTATTCACCACCACCGACGCGAGTGTTGTTTAGTGTTTGTGTTGTCATGAAATGAATGCTTTTGACTATTTCTGCAAAATGAAAATAAATCCATTGAGGGATGAATGCAGACATAAACAGAGACACTACATGACAAACATTTCTCTTTACTCACTCGCTTATTGTAAATTTTAATACAGCGTTTCTACTTTGCCTTTGCGTTAGATTGTGGCTTGTTCGAGATGTTGATATTTCGAAAAATAAAAAAGGCAATGTTTACTTGCTCCTTTGCTCTTCACTGTGTGACTGTCTACCTGCAAAAGCGAGTTCGCGATAATGAGGGTGGTAGTACCCAAGCACTGGCTTGGATTGGATTACTTTACGCTGTTACGTTAAGTTCAAGTTGCAACAATATCATATACAAAAAAAGCTTCATTCTTGGCTTCATTAGGAAGATATAAAAGGGCTAATAAATGTGCCTTTCAGTCTATGCATATTACATTATAAAGGTAAGCTGGCTGGCTATAAGACATCTCTGCATCCTTAAAAAACGATATTATTCACATGATAATAGAAATAATGCATAGTCAGCCAGACATAGCAGACCAGCTCAGTTTTCATCTCACTCACTCAGACAGACCTGAGAATTTTACCACGTTTCTACCTTACCATTATAACCATTGAACGCAATAATGACGGTACCTGTGTATTACAATAATAATAAAAAGGTAACCTGTCCCTCATCTCATGGATTCATGGACGTGTTCAAAAAATGTGGACGAGTATCAGCAAGCACCAGTTGCTTTATAAAGCCTGACTAATAAAAAACACAACGGAAGAAGTGAGCGAGCAGTAATCTTCTTTCGTCGCATTCATTTACCTGTCCCGTCTGTACTCAATTCAACAATGGATGCAAGCAATGCAGATGTAACGTCCACTGTATTCATTTCAGACCTTCCTCCTCTGCCCTGCATGATTTTATTACTATTATTACGATACGTTACACATTGTTGCAAGTCTTCATGAAAAACTTTTTTAGATTGGTTTGTGCAGCAGGAAACATTCACACAGGTAGGACTTGATCATTGAAGGTGTTCGTTTGAAAAAGTCTGCTTCGACTTTTTAGAGTTTTTCACCATTTCCCTGTAACTTCGGGGTGGTACGTAATGGTTATAGCGATATAATAAAATAATGCAATGTGCACATCATAGGATAATAACATAGAATTCCACCATCTCTGTTAAAAAAAAATGTTTTAATAATAATAATATTTAGTAATGCTGTACCAGACCAGAAGCTACAGTGCAATGCAATGAAATGGGTTTATAACACAACAACAACAACAAAAGTATAAAAATGTTTTTCTTTTTATACCCTTATTTTTTTCGTTAATCCCTTTTCCCTTATTAAACGCGTCCTGTGAGTTTTGAGTCATGTTGATAATCGCATTCATTGTAAATACACAAACAACGTGCTCTTTGGGGAAGCTGTTTATATTTTTTGTAGAAAAGAAAACAACTTGTGGCTTCTTGATATCATATCACAAAGCTACATAACATAACATGGTACATACAAGTTGATACTGTGGGATTATTAAAACAGGAGCAATAATGGCACCAACCAACTAAACAGAGGCACGATATTCATTTCACTTCTGCTTGTAATAGACGCATGTTACACACCCCTCGACAATGAAAAACAGTTAGAAGAGAAATAGCGATGAGAAAAAGCAAACCGTTTTCTGTGAACGAAGAAAATTGTGACGAGAGAGGAAAAATGTGAAAGAGAACGAGAAAAGAGAAAAAAATCAATTTTTTCTTCCTATACATACATAAAGTGTTAATTGTTGGCTATTTTCAAGAAATTCTATTTACATACATGATGAAATTTTGCAGCGATAAAATTCTTGAAGTCTTTTATATTGCACCGAACCATGGCTTTCCTTCATTGTCGTTTAATATCGCAACAAAACCCTTTTCTGACAACGTATCATTTTCCAATTAAAAGTTGGCAATGTCGCTGCTTTGCAAGATAAACTACGACATGACAGGATACAACGCTCCACTTTTCTCATGTATGTACACATTCATTCATCATGTCGCGTACGTAAGATTCCCTCTGGTGCCCGCATCTTTCTTTCATTTCTTTTCTTATCTGCGTCTAATCTGAAGAAATGAGAAAAGTTTACACAAAAGCAAACAAGAGCCGGCTGTCAATGAATGGTAATAAGATCACGCATGGATGGTCACATACGATTATGTTGATTAAAGAAAGTGATTTGAAATTTAGATACAGTTTCCACTACTCAGGTCGGCCACTACTCAGATGCGCGCTTTCTTTTCTTATTACCTGCAAAGTAATTTTTTTCTTCTTCAACAAATCAAATCCTACTATATATAACAATGCACTGTTACAAAGCTCGACTTAGCTAAGTAATAACATTTTTTACTTATCCATCAGCATCGGCAACTTCTTTTCGGCAGAGTTACACAAGATGTAAAGTAAAAATTGAACGGCAACAATTCTTTCCTTTTACAATTACAATGCTTCCTCGCTCTATGTCACTCACATCTTTTTACAATTAGCGACTTTTCTCCGCTTTTTGTCGGCGTTTCCTACAAGAGCCTTAACAGTAACTTTATTTTTTTGATCAGTGCGCACACACCACGCCTTCTTTTACTACCATCATTTTGTTGCTGCACCGTACATAAAGATTTTTCCTGAAGAAAATGTTGTAACGTTCAAAAATTAATAGTGGTCAGCAAAATGTAGTTGTTGCATGATCAAGCTCAATTTCAGCTTGTACATAGTTTAATCGCAATAAAATTGATGCAACACTTCAGAAAACACGCGACTGGTTAAAGTGATGTGATACTAGAGTTAGAGTTTTATGACCCTTAAACATGATGTCCAGCATGTGGCTTTTAGCCACAATTCAGATGTGATTACACTAAAATGTTCCTGGTACAGCTCCCGCATCGCGCATGTAATTTACCTTTTTACAGGTAGATGTACGAATTTTTCTGCATCAAATTCATTATCAATGACACAAGCAACTTTTACATGACAAAAGGAATCCTTAAAAATGCTCATCCCGCTGACATTCCTGATCAGATCGGATCACACAGTAAAAAATTGTCTTTAAAAAAATATAAAAATGTTTCTGGTAGCCTAACCAGACGTAGTGAAGCGCGTCCAATTTTTATCTTTCGGGATCGGATAACCGACTTGAGGAAGAGAAAAGATTTTAAAATCCCATTATCGTCCGCTTCACTTCTCCTATTGTAGCTTAACATTGAGATTGGAATTATTTTTATTTTTTTAGAGTGGACACAATGCAATGGCCGAAAGTAATTTCTCAAGGGATGTCCTTGCCAGGTTCTCCTGTGGACTTTTTATATTAAAAAGCTAGCGGGCAGGCTGCTGCTGGTGGTTTTCAACACATTCAGGCGAATCCGATCAAATGGATTTTTATGCATTGCATTACAACCAGATTACTACTGTTCTTGTAATTGTAAATAATTTTTTATCATTCGTTTTTATGTTCACTTCACTACACAAATAAGGCCGAATGAAGATTTTTTTTTGAAATCAGCATGATAATGATAAGTGAAAAATTCATGCACGATCGACCGACATGTCGTTAAAAAGAAGTTGGCGAATGATTCGGACACTTGATGAAAATTACATGTAATCACTGTTGTCTCTGTAATAATATGCCTGCGAGCAAATTTCCTTCCGATTTGGAATGAGATGAAAGAATTAGAGTGAAAGATTCATTTCATGTTATGCGATGAGATGCATGATACAGAAGTCATCAAAAAGAACAGAAACGTTTCTTACATCAAAGAAAAAAAAATTCAGTTATTTTATCTGATATTGTGAGTACGATGATCTATCTAAATCTTAAATTTAAGTTTGAAGAATTATAATAACTGAGATTCTGAATAATCTAATTAACAACAAGCCATCACATTTTTTTATTTATTTGAAAGTTGCCATTTTTTTACATTTGTACCAATTACATAGATAAAATTATAAATACAAAGCTTAAGCATTTTTCGAGACTTTGAAAGTGAGACTGAACTTGTAGGAGTAGGCGACCTGATCTTCATCTATCTGGTTATTGTTGGTCCTGTTCTGCATTAATAGAGAAAGACCATGAGAAAAAGTTGGAAAATCAATTTTGCAAAGTTTTAGAAAAATAAAAAGGAAATGAACATTTAGCAACGGATTACCTCATTATCATGAGAAGCTGGCGCGGGTTCACTGACGTCTTGACTTGGTCCATCGCCAGGAGGATCATTTCCGTCGACTGACGAGCCATCAAATGAATAGTCCTCATCATCCAAGTCATCCATGAAGTCATCATCGTCAGCGTAGTCGATGGTCATCTCGACACTCTTCTTAGTGTCGGCCTTTGCTGCTGGTTTGGCGACATAGTCTTCCAGTGTCGTTGGAACGACCACGCCATCCGCTTGAGCTACGACTCTGCTCGCAGCCACTTGCTGCTTCACGAGGATCTCGTACTGGCCGTCCTTCCCGTTGGAATCTTTCCACCGCCGGTACATAATCGAGGCGTCCACATTAGCAGGACTGGAAGTGTTGGGCTCGTTCAACAGCGACACCACGGAAAGCAGGACTGTGCGCACGCTCTGGGTGGGGTTCCAACGCTCGCATGGGAGTTCGCCGCTCTGGGGATCCTGTGCATTACACAAACATTTTTTTTTCAAAAAGTTAACAGGTAACAGGTGAGCTTCAGCAAAATTAAAACTTACATTAATTGGAGGATGCAAAATCGAAATGCACAAATCGCCGCTGTCGTAGACATTGGGGTGGTAAAGCGGGGTGGCTTTATCGAATCGCAGAGTGGGCGGATTAAAGGGGTAATCTTGGGGGAAATGCATTCGAGCCTTAAAATACCCCCCTTCGTAGATAGTGCTGGGTGGCCCGAATATTGCAACATCCCAGTCAAACAGGTTGTTGTCACTTGTCATGCTTCACACGGAAACCCTCCAGTGGCTCATCATTTAAACCCTTCCACTCTAAACTCAGAGCACGAACTGCGCCGGAATTTGGGATCGACATTTTACGTTTATGCAAGTGATAAGTGAAAGATTTTTGAGGAAACGATACTAAAATAAGCCGCCTATTGGAGTAAACTCTTTTAACTAGCAAATCTGCTGAAATCTTGACCTTGAGTTGAGTGATTCAAATTCACATTTCATTTTTGATAGATTTTCGAGTCCTAGCCCGAATGAAAAATTAAGTGTGATAAAGCAACTTATCGCCATATCTAGTGCTACGGTATCTACGACAATTTAAAAATGTTTGGCATCTTGAATGGGTAGATTAGTTGCATGTGAATGTACAATCTATTGCGTGCGTCTTGAATTTGAATTAAAATACGCAACTGGAAGGTAAAACTGGGTGAATTTCCTACGTCTATACCATTTCATGAATGTTCAGATCTACAACATCGCAGCGTTTAACGATTAATCAAAATTACAGTATTTATTTATAAATCTATCGCACAAGCAAGTTCTGAATATTTGTACCCATGAATTTTTCATTTCTTAGAAATAAGAGCATTACATCACTACCCTACAATTTTATACATAAAATATTATTATACAGATTCATTCCGAACTGCTAAAGTGACCTCATCGTTTCCTTTAAATCTACACATCGGTGATTAATAATTCCACCAGCCTACAATTTTATACATAAAATATTATTATACAGATTCATTCCGAACTGCTAAAGTGACCTCATCGTTTCCTTTAAATCTACACATCGGTGATTAATAATTAGTGAGGAATTCTGATTTCGATGACTCCGTTGTCGTAATCGATAAAGTAGGTGACCTCATCCATCTTTTCTACGAGTTGCTTTTCCTGGATCCAAATGTCGATTTGTTGGTACCGTCTGGGATCATCTGCAGCAATCATTGCATTTGTTTCTCGTTCGAGCTCGAAAAACAAGATTTTTCTCGCGTCTCGCATCACCTCATGCCAATTCCAATCGTAGAGTTTCCAACTGACATTTTTAAATCTTCCTGGTGGGGACAACTTGGCAGTTAAAACTGCTGCGCCATCAACATGTTCTGTTTTCACATCATTAAAACCGCAGAAACGGGCATTGACCACACCGTCGTGCGTTGGTGCACCAATTCTAGATTAAATCAATAAACATGCAATTATTAATTTTTTGCTTATGATTCAATAGACCTGAAAAAGAAACTTTCGGACTGATTACTCAATTTTGTCTCCATAAACGTTTGACATTTGAAACTGGCCAGGATTCTCTCCTGGGATTGGAGCCGGTCGGCCTTGGTCGTTTGCCATTGTTATTGTTAGACTTTGTATAATGAATAAAAGAGTTTAATGAGAGAAACAGATTTATTGGAAAATAAGTGACTTTTTTAATACGATTGATTATATTAGACGCGACTTCAACCGTAAACTCAGATCTCATTCACAGATAACCATAATTCTTTTACAAAGAAATAGAAATCCTGGAAATCCTCGTTTTCTGAAAATTCATGATAACGTGAAATAAAACGCATACTTATCCTTTGTTACTACACTACCTACATACTAGTAATTACTAGTACATGTACAACTACCGGAAACGGGGCAAGTTGATAGTTAGAATTCATCGATGTATACATATGTACATGAACCAGGTAGGTACTAGGTGAGACTGCGAGAGCTCGAGCTCACCTCAGCTGTCATACATACAAGAAAGAGGTTACATGCAAATATTTAAATGTTAATTACTTACACTGAAGGCAATAGACTTAATTTAATTCACTGATTTGACTGTGTACCCGCACCCGACGTAATTCATCAAGGACTTGTTTAAAGTCTTTTGTGTACATAATAGGGAAAGTGAAAAGAAAGAGTGACAATGTCTGGAGAAATCAGATTTGTTCCTATAAGCAAGAAAGGTAGCGAGAAGCTGGTCGACCCCGAAGGGAACTTTTACATAAAAAACGCTCAGATCGTCCGTTATGGGGTGCTCACGCAGTACTGGAGATGCTCTAATTACAAGTGCCCTGGAAGATTCGTCTACAAGCCCAAAACTAAGGAGGGGAAGTTGTCCACCCCGCATTTGGACGGAGAGTCGGGAATGTGAGTCAACATTTTTTAAAATTTAACTGTCATGTAAAAGATTATGGTTAACTAAGGCACTTTTTATAATTTAATGTGTCTATGTTCAGGAGAGCCAAAGAAGAAGCTGTGGAGTCACTGCGCCAGAGTGTTCTTTCGGCGGCGTCGCGAGGAGAGAAAATTAATGCGTTTGAGGTAATCAGCCAGGTTCTGAGGAAAATGCCAGTGGAAGGGCGTGAGCTAATGCCTTCACAGGAAGCTTTGCTGAAGAGAGTTAGAAACTGGGCGAGTGACGAGGGGGTCGAGGTGGTGGTTCGATCCGACCCTGCAGCCAAAGAAGTCGCGCCGCGCGACAAAGATAAAGAAAATGGCTCTGGTACCAGTAACGTGGAGATTGAAATGAAGCCGGACACCGGCTCTTCTGTTACACGCGAGAGGAGGCGACAGAAAGGTCTCTTCCTTTTGAAACGTGAACATGGTCTCATGCGAGTAATGATTGACGGCCAGGTTTTCATATTTGAGAAGTATTCCGACCGCAAGGAAATGTACAGATGTCAAGATGCTAAACATGGGTGTCCAGTCACTGCTTTGGTGCGGAGGAAAGACAAGTGGTTCGAGGTGACGGGGGAGCACAGGCACGAGAAGAAGAAAAAGTCTATGAAAGGATGGTACATTTGTGACATTAGAAATCTTAAAAGCTTAAAATGGTATAAAAAAGAAAGTAACTGACAAAATTTCACTCCGTGACAGGATGGCACGTGTAAAATTGGTGGATGATGATGGAAACGAGTTGGGTCCTGCTGCTGAATCAACTAGTTTGTCTTTACCTAGTAAAATACTTCGTGATGATTTATTAACTTACGAAGAACCCCAGCCAATTGCAGATGCAGACACTGGTGCAGATTTCCAAGATGCCGATAACTTTCCGGGTGACTATGATGACGAAGTCTCAGTTCCCGGTCCACCACCCAAAAAGACATCGTCGGACATCACTAAATCGTAATTATATCAGACTTTTATAGTGA
>VYYJ01003434.1:0-16652 GCA_021029165.1 Cyphoderus albinus | reverse complement strand
AGATGGAATGGTGTTGGTTCTTAAGTGGACAGTCAATCATCAAAATCAGCATGGACCATATATTTATGACGTTTTGCTGTTTCATAAAAACCAACTAGACACTTGTTATAGAATCACACAAAAATATTTTTGTGTCACGTCACGTCGTCCCTACTCCCTGCTTCTCACAGCAGAATATGTTTAAAGGACACACTGAAGAAATGTATGACAATTGACATGTTATGAAATAACACATTTTTCATTTCATTTGACAGAACCCAAATAAAAAGGAACACACAAGTCCTGACCACGTCAAGGAGTGTGTTCGTTGACGGAGGCTTTTTGTAGAACGACGATTAATTAGAAATTAATTGCAAACCCTGAAGGAACTTTTCAACGTTGTCTACCTCGTCACTCAAAAAAGGAACCAGAATCATGTCATCCAAGTGGAAACCAATTAAAGCAACATTAGTTCTGCTCTTGTTTATGATATCGTCAATGGTTATAGGTACATAGTTGATGGATAATTTTATCTGGTAGAGATAGAGCAAAAGATAGAGCATTGCATTGCATGTCTCAAGTGGATTATAAATTATAATTCATAATGAGTTCGAGAGCGAGTAAAAGAGGAGCGAAAGTGATCAGCAAATGGCTTCCTTTGCTCGCAGCTGCGGATTTAGAATTTTGACTTGGAGAGTGATCTGTAATCTGTGACAAATATGTCTACTCGTTTTCCAAATGGTGCGCAGCGGCTTGCAATTTTATGAAAGAAAAATAGCGTTGAGTAAACTTTGAAGGTTTTTTTGCGATATATAAAACACTAAAATGTATCGAACAAAAGAAAATTGCTAAAACGTAGCACGCCATCGAATGCAAAATGCAATTTAGAAGGATGTAGGAAAACTGATTGTAAAAGCCTTCTTGATTGTGATGGATGCGGAAATGCGTCTGCCGTGCTCCCAACTTGTTCCTAATTTCTTATAAAGCAAAGCACAAAATTACAAAGATTTGTTACTCCCTTAAAAGATTACCGCTAGATTGACTTACATAATAAGCTTTTCGTAAATGGCTGTTATATATTTAATATTTAATACATTTAATACATTTGAAACGAATAGGGAGGTTAGGTTAGTGTTCCTCCTGCCCCTACTCATTACGTCCGGTGACGCAATCATTAATTTTCTTCTTGAAAGCAATCAAGACATTAAGAACTATTTGCCACGGATATATTTGTCCATTACAACATGAGATATTGATACAGAGTATGAATGAAGACTTTTGTATGATCATAGAGTATAAATTATTTTTGGTTTGAATACGATTACAAGCAATAAGAAGCTTTGCTACAATTTTCTTCGCTTTAATCACCAGAATTTTTAATTCAGCACAATAAGTGCCATTGTTTTCTTTAATGAACATACAATAATCATTTAGGAAACTCATTGCAATGTTTAATTGTTCCTTCATACAATATGGTACAATGAAAAATTTACAGAAATTAGTTCATTTAAAAATTATTAATAAAACATTCCTAACAAATCCTTCGAAAAAATTAATGTGATGTGAGCAATGATTGGAGACGCTAACGATATAGGAATATCTTAGACCAACTTAAAGTATCGATGGGAGTGTCGAGAATCGTCTGTGTCGCACGATCACTATAAATAAAGGACTTAATTACAACCTGCAAACAACCAACTTTCTCATGACCTTTGGACATTATTTTATTTATGACATGAGACAATTTTTGTGTAATCAGCATTGTAATAATGTGTATCAATTAAGTAGGCAAATGATTTTTAAATGGCTGCGATACAAGGGCAGCTACTTTGTACTGTAAATTCTAAGACTTTCTTGTGGGAGAAATAATCATTATAAATAAAATGTTCGTTTGTAGTTTGTAATATTTTGCACAGCCTCTGTGAGTAACTTGATCCGACAATCCGCGTATCGAAAATGCACATCTTCATTACCTTGAGCCCGGTTAGACAAAACTGCATTAATGCATTTTGTGTGTAACATCACTCTTGTTTTACTTGACACCGTTTTACAGACTTCTTGAGGTGCTTGGGCGCTTTCAGTTTCATTTAGTACGCTTAACACTCTCAGTCCTTTGTAACAATGGAAAGAAAAGAATGCCAACAAAAATGAGCTTTTCAAGTAAAATTGCATAATTGCAAAAAACAATGCGATTACTTTACAAGTAAATAACTACCGGAATCTTATTATTTATGACCTGGCTTATGTAAAGCAAATATACAACAATGATAAATGACCACGCTAAAATTCGAAATCTACAAACAAAGAAGAATCACAGTTGTAGTTGGAGAGAAACAGGTTTTTGCAAAATACGAGAATTACTTTCTGCAGAAAAATTGCACAACTGCTACTCACTACCCTCCTCCACTTTGCAATGCTTTTGTGTGTTAGCAGAAGAAAACAAAGTGCGTGCGGATTCTTTGCTTCAAAGAGTCAGTAGGTTAATTGCATGGGCAGAGTGCACTTTTTTTTGTCAAAAATCAATTATTTAGATTTAATGAAAATTGTAAAAGACACAACATTTTTTTTGTAATATATACAGTTGGTAATAATACGGAACATTTTCAGGTAAGTAAGCGAAATAAGATTTAATTGCCATCAAGGATCATTTAATTAGCCATTTTATTTTCAATTATGACAAACCTGACATCACATGAAAGATTGATGATTAAATTAATAACAGCAAACTTCAAAAAATACTGCATCCTTTAGTTAGCTTAAATATAAAAAATTTACCCCACTTCGTCTTCAAATGATCATAGATCACACAACTCATTATCTAAATCATACGTATCGAAAGTCGTTAAAATCAAAGTTACAAGAATCGACGTGCGTGATTAGTTGAAAAGGGAACGGGAACACTCGTTTTGTTTCTTTTTCAGTTGCTCGCTAATAACCATCGAACGCAGCATGGAGTTGAATTACAACATTGGAATTGCAAGTGCTATGCTAACCCAGTTAAGTTGCCAAAAAATGTAACTTTATCGTAGAATTGGAACCGGACCTCACAAGGTGTAATTATGCACTTATTCATCCTAATAACACTGAGTACGTGATGGGTCATTATATAAATGAACACTTCATCAAACTATCACACTTAATTATTTTAATGTCCCTTGAGACTGAAATGTACACTTAGATCTCATCTATTATCTAACTTGTAATTTAAATTAAACAGGGTCAGGTGCAAAATTTGCTAATGAAGATCCCAATTTTGACAGTTAATTAGTGTAATAAAAATATTTTTGCGACCTTTTGGTTATTTTAATATTTTTCCGGATGTGATATGCCCTGCACAACAGAGGAAGTTAATCTTATATATCATATAACCAATATTCATTATTTATATATCTTGTAGCATAATATCGCCTCAATCATTTGGGTGAACTTTTGGACATTTCACATTTATAGACAGAATCAAAAGTCATTATTTTATCTACAAGGTGAAACTTGAATTTAAGTTGACCAAGATATTGGACTGGTGCTCCAAATTACCGCTTGACACGACTAATGCTTCGGGAAATTTGCCTCAACTTTACTTCCAATTTTTAACGGCATAATATTATTATGACATATCTAAGCTTTGGGTCACTAATTGCGTAATTCTTTAAATATGCTCTGGCAGGACCTGAGAAAATGATCATAATTTGTGCACCCATTCTTAAAATCGATAACGATCCATATCATCTATCATTATATTTAGATATTCTTTAAAGGAGAGAATGTAAAGCTCTAGAGAGCATTATCGAATTTAACCTTTCTATAAATAATATCCTAAGCATTTTAAGATCAGCATAACACTTGCAATTACAATTTGATCTGCTCAGCCCATTTCACCTGTATTTCACCACAGACATACTTTTACCAAGTGCTCTCGCATTTCTAAAATTTAAAATGTACAATGAGAATCGACAATAGAAGTTCAACGAGATTACTGAAGGACATTTTATAGCCCTTTAAGTTTAAATCGTGTCAGGTTTTTTAGTTTCAAATATAGTAACCTTTTCTGATTACATCACTCCTTGTAATTTGAACTTTATTTGAAATTATCCGCGTTGCACCTAAAGCAATCCCTCTCTACTTACAATATCAAGATCAGCCAATACAAGGTTAGAAAAAGCAGAAAAATCTGCACAGCTACCCTTACTAGATAGTTATCGTTATTATGTAAATTGTAAATTACGTAAAAGACCATATAATATATTTTTATCATCAAGAGCATCTTTGCGGCGTGTGCATTAATTGAGCTTGCTATTGTCCATTGAATTAAACCAAAATTGTTCGTTCTACTGTTTAAATGTTCAACATATTGTCCAATTCACATTTCCATTGTTTCGGTTATTAAAGATTACATACATAATTCTAGAAAGTATCTTTGCCAAATGCGCCACTGCTAGCTAATAAATTAATATCGAAATAGCCGCCGGATTAAAAACCTTCAAAATGTAGGTAAGTGTAATAGTTTACTGATAGTATTCGATGGTCAAATTAATGTGTGCGTACATGAATCACAGTCGGCTTGAAAACAATGGGGACTGGTCTATTTTGAAATTATTATTTCATTTATTTTATGTAATCCATAAGATAAACTTGACCATTTTGATTAAACGTTCTGGCAAAATCATCACATTTCATGTTCAGTTAATTCAATCAAACAATGTTTGACAGTAATCAATCAGCAAGCCGCTTACTTGATCTAATCTGACTTGTTAGCGGATGTCAACCTCTCCTCAAGCAGGTGCGCTCATGAAGAGGACTTTTATCCTTGATTGCTTAAGAAATAATGAAATCTTTAATACAAAAATTATACGTTGTATTAGCAGAATTAGGTTAATGTATAATGCCAAAAATGCATACTTATTTCGATGCAATATACGAACGAAGCGATTGATAGTAAAAGATGCTTAAAACTACATTAGACTACAGATAGCTTGTACCTTGCTTATAATCAAGATAACATACATTCATCAAGTTATCATATCATGATTCATGACTGATTGGTTAACAAGACTCGAAGCAGGGAATACAATACAGTAACCGTTTAGACTTTAAGCATTTATGTAAAAAGTAATAATACAAAAGAGTTAATGCAACCCGCTGCTCTTTTCTTATTTTTTAAGAAAATGGTCGCACTTAGCAGATGCTCTTCAAGTGTCAGTTTTGTGTGATAATTTTAAATTGTTCAATGAAAAAGCAAAAAAATAGGATAAGCTAAACAAAGGATACTTGTCATTTAATCTTTGGCGGCAATTTAACCGTTGAGGGGATGCTTGCTTTCATAAGGTAGATTAAGGAATTTAAACGCTAATGATGCACCTAATAATGTGACGGTAACATACTAAAAGCTAGGACACTTAAAAATTAGACTTTGCAGCAACTCCTCTAGACAAGTATCAACTTGTAGCATCTTCGTTTTTATTTGTTCTCTTAGAATTACTTTCTTTAGATTTCTGAATTTCGCCTTCATTTAATTCAGGTGTTTGTGATGACAATTTAAAAACACAAGTGTAATTGCATTCGTAGCGATTACTGCATTACAGCAAACATGAAATAATGCAGTGTTTTATTTTATGACTAAAAGCGTCGATTCTCCTGCTTAAATGGTATGATAGGAAGCCAAGGTCTTCAATGACGAAAATCGCTTGTTACACATGTACATTTGCTACGCGTGATTCAACTAAATTCGTTGACACACAAAGCGGGGTATTCCTAAATAAATATTCAATTTACCTACATGTACCTTATTTATATGATTTCATGGTGACTGGTCGGACAAAATCTGCGGGGAGCAGCAGTCCTTTAGTCCTTAGTCATTTTCCTTCAGTTTCTCAATTGAAAGTAACAGTGCTAGTTATGCGTAGGAAGCATGCAGCATTATTATTATTGTTTCGGTCAATAATATACGAACGACATTTTATTATTAGTTTACCCACCTGTAAAAACGCAGTTATCATTAACTAAGCAAACCTCGAGTTTAATTTTCCTTGCTTTAGTGCGAACACAATGGCTCACGCATTCTGCAGTGACAAGCAATAACAACATTATTCTGCAATAATATTCGAGTTTATATGGCCACATCACGACATGACTAACGGCTCCGCAAATGACATTGATATTTTAATCTGGGACACATAACTCATAATTTTTTGACCACCATCACTGCCTTTTCCCCAGAAGCACTTTGTTTTTAACATGCGAAATTAAATGTACACGAAACTTGACAAAATGAAAACTTCTACATTCACAATCCTCGTTTTAAAATGATAATCGTTGCCCATTCAAATGAGTCAGTCGTAGAGCAATTGAACTGAACCGCAAAAAAGTAGACAAATTAATTCCATCTTGCTTTCAGTTTAACGAGTGCATAATAAATACGACAACTGTCCCAAACTCCAAACACTTTAGTATTTAGTAACCTAACTCATAACGTGCTGTGATTTTAAAAGTAAAGGAAGTGAGTGGTACAAGTCCATTCGCATAATATTAAAGTTTTTGGAAGGACTGAGTATGTAATCTAAAAGCTGTTTATGCTTTGAGTATTTATTAATAAAGCAAGGAAGGGCAATTTTAATTGAGTTTGCTGATTTACTTAATCAATGTAGCCACCAGTCGCCGAAACTTTTATGTTGGTAACCACCTTACCTTAAAGACCGTCGCTTGATGTTTTACGTTTCCAACAAGGAAAGATAAAAAGGTTGAATTTATTTGAATTTAATCTAGAAGCAGTTGCATTTGCACCTGCAAAAAATGACACGTGAAGTGCACAGAGACAGAGGAACAGGAGCATAATCATAACTACAGTTATACGACGGTGGCATTCAAATCAACATGCAAAATGTGATCTGATCTTGTAAAAGATGCCATTCGTGTTATAGAAACTATGACGTTGTGTCATCTTCTTTTGCCGTTGAAGGTAACCAAACCCAAACCGTTTCACTTTTTACAATGCGCAACTGTAGATTGTAGAACGTTGAGTTACTACCAAACACCTAATTATGTAAAAATCATTTGCATCTAGTATCTGCTTGATTGATTACTTTTTGGCACGATCTCCTTTGAAATCTTCAGACTTCAAGCAAATTCGATGCGCTATAATTGGCGGCTATAGTCAAGATAATAGGATCATATCATTCGAGTTTTTCATCGGAATTCTAAATCATGCATAAAATCCAGACAGGGTTACTTATTTTTGCTACTCAAATTATGATTATCATCTTCGTTTCTTGACAAGAAGACCTTACACTCACAAAATCATAGATAAAAAGGCTAAAATTATTTTTTATGTAATCTGCAGATTGTAGGATATGTTCAAAACGTTAATGTAAATGAGCAATTATTGTTTTCCAACGCACAAACAAGAAATAGATCAGCAGCGTGAATAATTAAGCAGGTTCACTGAATCATTTTTTGGATTAGGTGTTCTGTCAATGCGTGCGAGTTTTATATTGCTCACTTATTTAAAGATGAGGAGTCCGAGAATCACTTATTAGCTTTGAGCTACATACGTTTTGCAATTAATTCAACTTATTATATGTTGATTTTGTGAACATATTTAAGCTGATGCAACACAGTTTAATTAAAAAACATGGAGAACAACTTTATTCTTTTCTCACCTCAACCTCTTGCTTTGGAAATCATGCTTTAGTGAATTTGTCACATCTAAAGTCTTCATCGCAATTCGCACTAGTCTTTTAAAAAAATAAAATTTTATTACGGGTAAGTTCCATGTTATGAATTAATGTGTCTGGTAACTGGTATGCATTTTTATGATTCTCCACGTTATCATTTGTTTCCCCAATTGTTCAATGGAGAAGAATATTTAATTTAAGCGGTGCAAGGTCAACATGATACTCTTCCTTGAATCACTCGCAAATAACAAATCGACTCGACTAGATTTTTCTGATTGACTGAACTGAACCATATCAAATAAATTAGATCTGCAGGAAATAATCAGTTAATTTGCATTTCATGTGTGGCATAGTGGCATCTGCTTGGCATTGAATATAAAATGAAGACGACGTCCAAGAAGATGGGAAGGAGGATGACACTTGTTCACTTCTGCATACAATGAACATTTTACAATTATTAGATTCTGTCAATGTCAAATGACAAGAAGGTGATACCTTTGTTTTGTCTACTTCACTTTCATTGTGGTACAGATTGCTGGGCAGTTATATTTATTACTGCGTATTTGTGCAATAATAATAATGCAGATCTAAAATAATCACCAAAACAGTGACAAACAATTTTCAATGAATATCAATGAAGGTATAAAGGAATACAGTGCAACTCGTAGAGAAATAAAATATTTTTGATTAATGTTAACCCTTAGATTAGGTAAGTGTTAGTTACATCAATGTTCCAATTATTTTGAAGAAGATTTGCAGCGATTTCCCTGTCAAAATTATAGCTCGAGCAGTTCAGAAATTTAGCCGGTTTACCTCGTGCTATTGACAACCCAAAAACTCAATTTTCATTTTTGAATATATAAACAGTGCATTTTTGGAATGTCACGCCAAATAAAGAAACACTAAAATAGTCAGTCTGTAACTACTTTTGAGCATGTTGTATCGAATCTCTAACGACTCTTTGTTGTCATTCATTTACAGTGCGAATGTAATTATAAACAACTTAGAGTAAGAAAGAGAAACTGACCCAAGCAATCAACTACATCGTTTAGCGCCTCGACCTATTATGCACTTTTTAATAAATGCAATTTTACTGTTATGCATATGCATCCCAAAAACGAAGATATCCATTCTTAGCTCAATTCAATTTATTATTCGTCTTCCTTCAGTCTCCAAGATAGACAACTCTGTCTGTTGCATTATTATAAGTTCTTGGCGTCATTTGCATATTTTAAAGTCACACGCGTGGAAGACTTACTAATAGTAAATAATGTGCATTAATTCAATCATATAACGTGTTGTTTTTGCTGCTATTTCTCATGTAATTTTGCACATTCTATTTTATTCACAAGCACCGTGTCATGATTCATGAGACGAGACACACGGGAAGGCGAGTTAATGAAAGCATCGCTTATCAGGTTCAATGTAATCAACTTTAAACGTCGAAAGGAAAAGTGGAAATCTTTGTTTCAAGAGTGAAGTCAATAAAGCTCATACAGCATTCTCTCTAGAACTTTTTTAGAGAGCAGAAATGGTGAAGTGCAGCACAAAATTCATGACTTGGCTTGGCTACAAAACGTGCGTATTACAGTTACTGAAGATCACAGTATCATAATTTATCATTCGAAGTAGTAAAGTCCACCCACATTCATATTATGTAAAAGCTGTAACATTAGTACAAGTGGCATACCCACAGTTTAATTGAAGTACCACACCAATGATAAAATATTAAACGTTAAACTGGGAGACCATCAAATACAGGCAAATAACAATTAAAATAATTATCGTAGGCAAAAGGACAATAAATTATTTTATTTTTATGCCCGCTGACAGATGCAGACCACAGCGAATCGAATTTTAAAAGTTATAGTTAGGAAGCTTACTGCACTAGTCAAAATAAACAAACAAACAATTTAGCTTTGAAATGATTACAATTACGAATACAAACAAAAAGTAATTACTATGTTCCGCTAAAGAAATTGTGACCGTACCCTCACCTCACGAATACTTAATAAGGCCTGAAGCAAAAATAGAACATAATTTAATCTTACCGAAACTAATAATTAGTAATATAGTAAAATAAGGTAGTCAACACTGCAGTGGTCAAGTTTAGAACAATTATAATTTCAAAATTTATGCCTATCAGCCTCAATTATCTGTGTCATGTAGTAAATAACGAAGCAACGGAAGATAGAGCCGTCAGTCAATATCTTTACTATTAAACAACATAATTTCACCATGTCTTTATATTAGATCGCTATCTGCCGTTAGGGGCTACATCTTATTACAATACATTGAATAACTTTCAACAAAGGTGACAATTCACGGTAAACAAAGTCAACAGCCGATGGATTGTGCGAAAAGTTTTCTCAATAGGCAGCTTTAATTATCCCGGAGGCACAAAATTCATCACTGACTGATAATTTCAAAAGCGGCTTCGGTTTATAATAACTTTGTCAGCAAAAAATATCAAACAAAGTCATACTACCTAAAAGCAACTTCTAACAGTGGCGGTGGTTGACTCGACTGTTTAATATTTATTAATGCTGACAATGAGTTCGAATAACAAATCTTTATCACAAAATCATTATCATTACGCATTCCCAGCACGGTAATTCACAAATTATATTTTTCATTTGGTCACTTTGCTTCAAGTAAAACAACTGTACACTACAAGTATGCATATCAGAAAGACTGCGTGGTGATATTTGAAATGGCATCCACTTTATAAAATGAATTTTTCTAACTGAATTTTTGGTCAAAACAAAGTGACAACTTTATTTTGTACTGTGCCAAGACATTTCCATTTATTCATTCTTAAAGCATGATTAATTTTCAAGAAAGTGAATGCTGTTCTTGTTAAAGATTCATCGGACTCTGGATGTTTTCATTTTGTCAACTTTTAAAGACACAAAAATACAAAAAACTCCTACATACCCGTCAATAGGCAATCAAAATAAGGCCGTGTATCATGCATCAAGTTTGCTAAAGATATCCATATTAAAAAGCCGATCATGAATAAATTGTGATTTTGATTAATGCACTATTACATATTCAATGGTATTTTCGCGCTGCTTAAAAGTTCAGAGAGACTACAAGTGATAGTATCTTCTATTTTTGTGTAAATTTTGTGGAATTTACAACAACCGTCTTTTTAGCTTACAACTGCAAGTTAAATGTAGTGGTCACTGGTCAACATAAAAAGTGAGAGTGATTCCCTCAGCAAGTCGTGTTATAATAATCCCTTCAATTTAGCGCTATAACTTGTTGACAGTTTATTTGTACTTTTTGTCGAAAATCCTCAACTTGGGATATAGGTTGCTGACAACTTTTTTTCCTCGCCGTCACCTTGTACTCATGTTATGTTAAAAAGTGACAAGTAAAACATACAAAATCTGCTTAAAGTGTGTAATCCTTCAAAAGTTGTTCTAATGAAAGGGAAATGTTTGTTTTCTGGATTTATTAAACACGAATCACATTAATAGAAGCGGTAGTTGCTAAATTACAATTTTCTACAAAATTGTCACTGTAAACTTCATTTTTTATACCTGCAATGATGCAGCATTTATTAGGTAACTACTTAAGCGGTCATTAATAATCACAATTTTCTGCGTTCAGCAGAAAGTGAATTTTATCAAGATAGAGGCAAGAAAAATAATTTTTGGCTGAGTGAGTGACTGACCTAACAACAATGCAAAAACAATGTGTTAATGTAAGTAGCCACTAGAAGATTGTTTTTGCTCATTATAGAGATGAACGATGAGAGAACGCAACGTTCCCTTCAAACTTTTAGTATGCCCTACAAATGCATACAGAAGCTGAGAAGCCGAACTTGTTACCACACGGTATAGCTTAAATGAATTCTGCGAAGTTAAACAAAAAAGGAGTAATTTATCATGAGTAACCATCTGAAACATGCCATTCAGACGAAAATGTTTATAACAAATTAGAAGATAAGCAAAGAGTACATTAAATGTAAGCATAAAGTCGTTTACATTGCCTTGTATTTAGGCATGTTACTTATACTCAATTACTTTCTGAATTTTCCACAGTAGTGAGAAGAGAATATTATATGTGGAAACATTGAACTGTCTTGATTCTGTACTTAAGTTTTAAACATGCATTACTTATGACAGCGTACTACAAACAGCTAAATGCTCACGTTAATTTAATTGTAAGTTAAGGTATAGACCAACCGAGACCACTCTTTAATATCAATCTCATTATGTCAAGAATGCAACTCCTTTTGGCAAGTGTAAGTTGATGCAAGACATCTTAAAGTCTCCACTTGACTATCATTGTTGTGTACAATGTTCCATTTTAACCTAGCTTTTATAAGACATGTTATGCTCTGCTCAAGCATGTAGAGAGAGACAAATATTTAGTGACCACTGTCCACGTACCTGGTTGCACTCTTTGTGGTAAATTCACTTGCAGATTATTAGGGATTATTTATTTTTTATCTATCTGCAATTTCATTTAATACCAAGACATAATCACACCGTATAGAAAAAACAATTTTTACTCCACAATTATTTTTTGCTCAGTCGCGGTCGTTGTCTCGAAAAAAATCATTCTGAAGAGATATCAGATCAAAAACAGAAAGCAAGAGGACCAGACGATTTTTGCAATTTTCGTCAAGGTTCTCAAATTTTAATCAATCACTCGCTTCACACGGAGATATTTTTTACACAATCATCTTTACCAGAGTGTGTCCACGCTTCGGCTCTGTTGATGCATAAACTTCAGTTCTACGCAGATAATGACTGTGATTTTTTTACAATTAAAACGGCGGCTTTATGCCAGAATGTTTTTAATTCCTGTGAAGCTTTTAACAGATAACAATTGGCCTGTTCGACAACGCTCTCCGTTTTTTCTCCTACTTCAACTGGAATACATTCTGGTGTGTTCTACTCCGTTTATATTGTCTTTTTGGTGTTAACATGCCAATATTGCTATCATTCACTCCATCAAATGCCATCCATTTGTTGAACAATAAAAGAGGTGGAGACATGTAATTTCAATTGTCCACAGCAGTACATGAGTCTTCGATTTACTTTTTGCAATGGTCATTTTGCCGATGCACAATAACAAGGAAGCAAAAGTTCCTATGCTAGGAAATAAGTCAAAGAATCGTTTTTTCATGGTAGAAAGTGTAACAAGAGTGGTCTCCACCGACCCATCCCATTTCTTCCCAATAACAATTAACCACGTTGTTCTACGAATCATCAAACTCTAGTTCAAGACAATTTTAATCAGCAGACAATTTTAATCAATAAATTGAATGGCCGTGTTCTTGACAAGAAATTCATTAGCAATTTGGCAATTAGTATCATCTAAATAGTCCTGGTACGATCAAACCCCAATACAAAACAGCATATATTGGTCGATAGGAAATTCATTGTAGCTCACAATTTTGAGGTGTGCCAACGCCAGCCCTATACCATTCTATCAGCATACAAACACCAACTTTTTTGAACGATTTCTTTCGTTCAATCTCTTTCAAGCAGTTTAATACCAATAATAAATACACTAAAAGGCGTCCGTATCCTTTTTTGAAATTACAGCCCTTCATTGTATTGTAGCTGTTCAATACAGTATAAAATGGAAAGTGGCTTCTGGTCATTCCCAACTACCTACATGCAGTTATCAACCAAGCGAATCGTTGAAAATCAGAAACGTTAACAAGATAAATTTTGAACGAATCCCTTTAAATTTGATTTGAACTACCCTTCGGTTATGAATGAATCGAATCTTTGTTACTAGCTAAGCGTAGAAGTCAGAGTCAATAGCATGACTATGACATCATCATGAACTTGTAGTTTTGCTTATGAGCACTTTTATGGGTACGATATTAAAGGCAAGGTTAGAGCACCCTACCATGGCAAGACGCAGTAAACTACTTTTATTACGTTTAGTTGTTCATTTCACACTCAGAAAAAACATCGAACGTAGTACATAACGACATTTTCAAACAATCTCTTTTCAATCAGTAATTTTCATAAAAAGCTGTGCTGTGACGCGTCTGATTGTTCATTACTCTGGTGGTCAATAAATATCGCAGTTACAGTTAACTCTTTTTCCTTTCTTCGCATTTCTAATTACCATTTCGACAAGGAAATCGATACCTCATTGATGAGACACCACAAAACTGAATCATTGCACTTCATATTTTTTGTTTCCGTTTATTCATTTCCTTCTCGTCTGCAGACAGCACAAATGATGTAACGAAACTGTGTGAAAGTTGTAATAAATTAAATTTGTGAAGGATCAAAAGTCGCATTTATAGCTGTCTGGCCACATTAGAAACGACAGATGTCAACTTTCCAGATATGCATCGCAACTCTCAAAATTGGAATGAATCAGATAACAATTACAGAGATTCGAAAAGAGCTGATTTGGTTTTGTACGCACACATGACTATGACTATTGTGAAAGAAAACAAGAGTTGTTTTATAGACAATTTTAACCATTTGCAGTCTTTTTAACAATGTGACCCCCAGATGCATACTGGAGATTAAGTGGAAAACTCGTGTTTTCCAGGAATTTAGGAATTTCTATGATCATAAAAGCCTTTGTAAACAACTGCCACGACTATTCGACTTGCTTGTTTTTACTTTAATGATGACAGAATAAAACAAGGAAACTGAGTCAGTGAGACAAGAGTCTTTTCTTTGTAAAAGCCAAAAGGCATTGAATAGCACCTAGACACCTAAGCTCTACTCACATCTCCGTTCGTCGATTTCGTTTTTATTACACAAAGCAAGCAATGACAAGGTAAAATGATGTGGTACCAAAGGGATTTAAAAAAGCATTCAGCTTGATCTCGCTTGAAGAAACATAAATAAAATGACACTAAAAATCCAGAATCTTCCTTCATTTCGTTCAAAAAAGGCTTTGCCTCACTTTACCAGTCTTTCTACTGACTGACATGCTTCGTTTCGCTTAATCTGAATAACAACAGTGAACCGACTTTTCTCTACCAGTTTGAACTTCTTTAATAATGTTTGTAGATCGTCCATACTTTATTTGGCTGAGTCGAAGGACATTACTCTTCCTGCTTTGAAACAAGCGGCAAATGTGCATATTCAACAAACAAAATCAGCGTTGTTGTGAACATTGCCCGAAAACACATTAACAGTAAGGTGCATTTTAAAACGGCTATTCCAGGTAAAACCGGTTTATTTTCGTTTGCCATATTCGTTAGTAAAAATAAGGAGAAAGAAATCACTGAAGCTAAAATTGTAACCTCTTTGTCACACGGCTAAAAATCTTTGTCATCATTGTTATAATCATTCACACACTTTTTACGCTCAGTTTCAGGAATGCCTTTGTCAGCTTATGTCATCATTAAAGATGAGATTCTTGTTCTTAAATGCATGCAACTTTAACACCATTATCGCAACACCTTAAAATCGTTTCAGCAAACAAAGCAAATAACTATCTAGACACGCTAGACCTTTATCTCAATGAAGCATGTCTCTGCCATGAGAAACGTGGGGCTTACAGTAATAAAGCTTTATATAAAAGTTACGCACTTTTATAGAATTTCACATAAGGCAGTAATAAAAACAGGCAAAGAACTAGACTACAGGGGTATTATGGAACCTGTTAATTCACACATTTGGGATGTGTTTACACTCTCTAATGATCATTCAAAGAATCCAGTCCAGTCCAACACGTGTTGAGTGAGTTTCGGGAAAAAACCTAATTCGATACGCTGCTCTATTCGTGACATGTAACACATGCTATTGTGATGTTTTGGATTATGTTAAGTGCGAAATTTGATTATTTTTTCTCCGTAGTCGCTGAGAAGGAGAAATCTCATCATAAAAGTGCAATAATGATGTCAAGGAATATCCTTTTCTAATTCTATTCCGCGGCCCTCCTCCCATCTCCTTTCACACCGGGTAAGCCAGACATATCGCGTAATTAAATTGAGCATAGGTGGTTCAGAGGGAATCATAATTCAGGTTTATCATTCATTAACCTTGAGACTGTTCATTTATATCAAGCCAAACACAGAGTTCAACTGACCATAAAATGAAAACCGAGGAGCGGAAACTGCAATCATGCGTTTATGTAAGCTGATAAATAATTTCCACCCTGCCAGACTCGACTCAATCCTATTACTTCATTTTTGTAAATTAAGTTAGTAGCCCACAGCAAATAATGATAATAAAAACCTTGGAAGAAGCTCTGGATCCCTACTGTGAGACAATGCCCACTGCGAAGCTTTCGGGCTCAGGCTCGCTCTCTATAACTTTGATACATGCACTAAAAAATTGTTAGAATATTTCTAGGTTGGTTTAAAGCTATAAGATTTTCATTGTCAGGAAGAACATTCTTGGGCACGTTCATTTGATTGATTATCAACATTGCATTATGTAAAACAGTGTTATGTTACATGGTACTACCAAAGATCACTTAAATGACATCATCAGTAGCTTTCCAAATTTTATTTTAGGTGTGTACCTAGGTAAACAAATTAATATTACCAGCAGAAAGTCTATCACTGATTGTATAACTCAAATAAATATTTATATTCAGCTGATAAGGACCGTTATATTTTTAATAAACATTAAAAATTATGATTATGTATGTGCCGAAGAAGCTGACGGTGATGATTATTCGTGCAACTAACTCGAAAAACTAGATTTGTTGGAGCAAACTTCATAATGCAACACTCGTCAATAAGTTGATTACAGCCATAAGGATTACCTGCATTTTTACTTTTCATTTCATGAATTGATTGATGTGATATAGTTTTGTGTGATACAATTTATAACGTTGATTTCTGAATTTGCATTACTATCATTGTACCTAAAAGGAAAAGCAACCACTCCACAATTTATATTGTTAACCACTTTTCTCCTGATTGTCGGCCGGATTTGGCAGTGCGATACAGCTTTTGAATAGTAATAAGTACGCATGTGCATCTCTCCATTTTCATAGCTCATTATCAGTTTGACAATATTTAGTAGCAGAGTATGGCACCGCGCCGTG